>OX418217.1:33615663-33910801 GCA_948455865.1 Conomelus anceps
AGCATTGACAGCTCTTTTTCGAACATTTAGAATAGGTCCAATACAAGCCCCAATGTAAAACTTTAGAAATATAATTGCATAAAAACTTAAAAAACACTTAAGTGGAAATTATGACTCATGTTATGGCGTGACGGCCGTTTCACTCTGTTGTCAAGAGCATCGTCAGACATGTTATGATGTGAGTCATAATTTCCACTTAAGTTTTTTTTAATTTTTTATTATATTAGTGGAAACAAGATGGATCTTCAATATAATTGCATTTGCATAATGAAATAATTCAACATAAAAACTCAGGTTATTACATCAAACTGGTTAAGTTACTGTAGTGTACTGATGTTCACTTTGGGGGTTCTTTGCATCATTGCACATAATATAGCACCAATCACCACCACTGCTTTTAGCATACATAGCTTACAAAATTGAAACAATTTGTAGCTTCTTTTGTAAAAAGAACAAAATGGCGAATATCTGGTAAACAAAAGCGTTTTTAGGAAAATCTTATTCTTTTCAACCTATAGACTTATTTCCTTGTGTGTGGTACCAGTAATTTACTTTTATGAAACATTCTGATGTATACTTATGATACCAGTAACATTGTACAAATTGCTTTTGATAGGTACTGTACCAATAATGTTCTGCTTAAACTATTGAACAGTTGCAAAATACCAAAACCGTGTTTAATCCAAACCAACTGCAATTTTGCCAAAACTCTAATGTCTTATGATTGTGAATCTATATAATAGGCCTACAGGTAATTGATAAATAGGCCTTTTGATGAACAAACAACTCACTTTTTCTTATAGGTCTGTCATTCTGAAAATACAACTTAGCCAAGTTTTCTGAGTGAACGTATTAATCTATGGGAATAATTTTTTTTGTTTGACCAACCATTTTAGGGTTGCCATATGATAGTGTGGGAAAAAGAGGAGATTTTAGTGCGCGACTCCCACCCGGGCCGGGGGGTCGGTATGTAGTAAAAAATTATGAAATAAAAAATATGTTGTAGAATATTTCAGTTTGCTACCGGTACTGAAATTTGTAATTTTTTCAAACAAAGGATAAAAAAATGCAAGTTAGTTTTTTAAAACCAACGGCCAGTTGCACAAAAAAAAATTTGACCACCGTAAGATGACATTATTTGACGGAGCCAGTGCAATGACTCTATTGAGCTCTGTTAGATGACGTCATCTTACGGTTGCTAAATTTAATTTTCTTCTGTGCAACAGGCCTCAAGTCTTTGTATAACACACTAACTGCTAGAAGAATGAGATATTATAGAATAAATTTCAAAAAATACTTAACATTAAGTTTCAATGTTAATGTACCTAACTTAAACACTGTGTGAAAAGTCACACTCACTTGTGTGGACCGAACTAATGATAGGGCCAGCTGTATGTTTTGTAGAACCAATCTCAAAAACTCCTTATTAGCTAAAATATATTTGTAGAAATCTTGGCAAGTGTATCATTTTAAATAATTATACTTCACACATAAAATACTTTTGATTGTCTCTACAGTTAATCAATTCCTTTCTTTTGTCCACTGAGCAGACATAAAAGAGGGCTTTACACTGAGTAAAGCCAAAAAAAGAGGAAATTTTACGTTTTATGTTGAAATTCCCCGCTGTTTAAATTTTACCCTTAAAATCCGGTAATCTCTGGGGAAATCCAGAGATATGGTAACCTTAAACAATTTTTTGTTGAATATAGGCCCATTTTCTGCGATCCCGGAACGGATTTGTTGCTACAACTTCTTTAAGCAGTAAAATCTCATCCAAAACCAATTTTCTTGATCAGATCAGTTCAGGCGCATGAACGGATCAGATCTACAGAACTTTGTGGAAGTTGAGCAAGATGACGTCACGCGTGCAGCTTTGGCGCCAGCTGACAAAATCGAACGAGTGCCAGTTTGTCGTTGCATGCACCGCCAACCTGGCACACTTAGGAATTCAGCCCATGGTGACGGCGTGTGACTTTGACGTTAGCCAAGAATGTCGTCAGCCGCCCTTGACGGCGTGCAACTTTGACATCGTCCCCTTGTTTTACATTGATTGTTACACAATTTGTACTTGCACAACTGTTTTCAATTTTCATTTTTATGAAAGAATGCTCTATGAAATATATAAAAAACTAAGGGTTTTTCGAAATATTAATTTTGTGTAGGACTATGTATTGCAAAATATTAATTTATTGTAAGCAGGGGCGGATTTAGGCAGTTGATTTTTGAAAAACAAAGTGGAAACTTTTGAAAAAAGATTGTAAAACACTGTTTTAAACTGCTTTACAATCCATAAGTTTTGATCCAAATTGTGGGTCAAATATTGACAATTCTAAAGTGAATTTAAGCCTATATATGGTACTAAATTATGCACCCCCAAAAAAAAATTCGAAAAAATAAGCCCACTTTATTCTTTCTAAAACTAAAAGAATATTTAAAAAGGTATTGAAAAATTCAAACCCAGTCGATAATATACAAAATGTATGTATATTTCTTGAGATTCTTTCAGGACTTCATTTCTAAATTGAGAAATACCGGAGCTGTGACTTACCGGTGGGCCCGGGGGTCCTCCCACAGAAAATGTTTGAAAATTACACTTGAATTGGTGCATTTTAAACGCATTTGAGCATGGTTAGTAATGCACATATAATATTACATAATATACAAAATAAAAAGCTGGTTCAGATCTGGTTTAAAATAAATGATTTTATTATTGATTTAGATAGCTGGAGCTCCACTCTGGTGTGCTCAGGCTGCCCTGGATTCTGTACATAGGTAACATTTTTTTGTAAAGATAAATAATAAATAGCTTAATAACCTCCTGCACAAATCCTAAACATAACTAATTTAGCTAATTCATATTCAATAGTATAATAATAATTATAAATCTTATGTCATTAATTGGCATTCTAGGCTATCTAGTGACTTCATCATATATTTTTGAATTCCTGGATTTCTTTTTCTATGACGAACTGCGTTGTTAATATCAACTTTTCAAGTAAATTCAACGACTTGCAGTCAGATTTTTATTAATAATAAGTAGTACTTTACTTACTCTTTTAACAACTCGAAAACGCGTTCGGCCTACAGAGTAAGTAAAATACTACTTATCTTCTTCTATATAAATAAAATTAGAGTTTTGTCTACATTTATCAGAATTATATATTTTTTGGTTATTTTTACGTTTTAT
The DNA here is from genome assembly GCA_948455865.1 of Conomelus anceps. Taxonomy (NCBI): domain Eukaryota; kingdom Metazoa; phylum Arthropoda; class Insecta; order Hemiptera; family Delphacidae; genus Conomelus; species Conomelus anceps. The sequence continues at coordinate 33,618,851 of OX418217.1, forward strand.
ACATCAAATAAGCAGAAAATAGTCTTATCTCACTTTCTGTCTGTCTGTCTGTCTGTCACGGCCCCAAAGGCATTTTACGCGGTCTTCTCCTCAAAAACGAGAGCATCGATCGGGATTTTAGTTATTGAACAGTATTGAAAACCATTTTGACAATGTCTTTAGGTATAAAAAACTAAATTAAATTTTTTTTAACAGAATAATAAACGTTTAAAAACCAAGTATTGTGTGATTTTGGATACATTTCTTCTAAGTTTTATTACCACATAAGAAAAAATCACGTAATTTATCATGATATATCAATCAGCTGTTCTCAAAAAATATTCTTTCCGATACCTGTCACTGAATTGTTTACGTTCTAAGTTGTTTACTAAGGGCCCGCTCACACGTTACAGTTTTTGTGCGGTACAGTAAATTTGCTGTATCAGTTATTTTGCAGTGCTTTCGTTTGCATGTACATTTCATATTGTATGTTCACACAATACTGTTTCGACTGGATCCAGAATAAAAGCTGTTCTAGCCGATTTCTACATTCGGTTTTGTCTTCGAAAACTGTATTGCTAAAATCAGCTGTACCGCAAAATAACTATCCGTATCCGGTGGCACATGTATTGTACCGGTAATGGATATGTTCAAACGTTACGCTTATTACGCTGGAAGCAGTCTTCAGATCGTCAGCATTGATCTTCTTATTAGTGAATTCCAGTGTCCAGAAAGTGGAAGATATTAATTGCGAAAATTTAATTTCTCTAATATATGAGAGACCCGCCTTGTGGTTGTGGGACATGACTTAAGATTAATATAAAAATAAAGAGAGAAAAATGTGTGGAATATTGAAACCAGAATTTGCGTACTTTGATCAAAATTTAAGAGAAACCTTCAGTAAGAAACTTATTTAAAAAAATCTTACACAAATAAAAAAAATCCTGGACTGGAATAAATAAAACTGAACTGGAAGCGCAATGGAAGAAGGAGGAGAGCACAGCAATAATAAGCAGCAAAGCCGGACCGTGTGAACATCACAGTACAGTTGACGCCGTACAGTAAAAAAACCGTACCGCAAAAAAACTGTAACGTCTGAACGGGGCCTAAGCTGCTAACAACTTCATGATCGTTGCTATCAAAAAAGCCGAAACATATTTAATCTTATTTCTAAACATAACCCGTACGAAGGACGGGCACAATAGCTAGTTCTTAATAAAAATCTGACTGCAAGTCGATGAATTCACTTGAAAAGTTGATATATTTTTGAATGTCGTCACATTAAACACGGTTTCAATCAACTTTACCCCACCCCCCAAACTTTTTTTAGAACCCCCAAGAATTTCAATGACGCAGTCTGCGTCATCGCCAGTGGGACGGTCCAGACCCGGTGACGCCCTTGAATACGCCCCTGTACAGTATAATAATAAAATAGCAAACTATTGTCAGTCAGTGACTTGACATTCATGTGAATTTCGGCTGCATGATATTTGAATAAGTTATTATTTTGAAATTATTAATTCTGTTTTTAAAATCTGAAAGATGTCTGTATTTTGTGCAGGAAAATTTTCTTTGATATCAACAATTTGATAGTTGGGAGTTGGGACAGTTGGTCTCATTACTTTTCCACATATAATACCTTCGCACTCCTCCACATCAAAAACATGGTAACTCTTTACGCGGTTCTTCCCTTTTTCAAAATTAGATTTCCTTAAAAATCACAATTGACTTCTTTAAATCCTGTTTTTATGACGAGTATCCTAATTTTAACAATGCAATAAACTCCCTACGCTGCTTGTGATTGAAGCCGCCCAGAGGTCACGTCGATCGATCTTTCAGCCAACTTCTGATCGGCTATAAATACGACGGTCAGCTGTTTTATTTCAATCCTTGAATCTCTCATCTGACGTCCGACCTACAAGAACTCAAGCAGACGTAGGTTTGACCGTTTGATCTGATGAGAGGAGAGCTCGTTGAGTGAATATGGCTGCTTCGTTAGGATTAGTTATTAGAAATAATTTTCCTGCATTATATAATTCAGGGAAATATGTTTTGCAACATCAAGGTGTTCTCTACTACTACAAGTATGTATAATCATATTCTCAATTATATCATACTCATACACCAAAGAAAGTAGTGTTCAATATTGACTTAGATAGGTTATAATTTTATAATAAATGAAAACAATAATTTGTAGGTTTGGTTTCATGTCATATAAAGCATCACAATAATATAAGTTTTGCTTTATTAGAACCTAAACATTTAAACAACAAACATTTCATCCCTCCTGTGATTAATAACTACTTGGTCTGCATAATGAAGTCGGCCCTCTTCCCAATATCGATAATGTACAATAACAAACTATGAGATGGGTGATTGGATTGGGTGTTAGTGTAGATCAAATGCCAGGTTTGTTTTTCAAATTGATGATTTTAATCGATTTGTCATGTTATTCTGACTAAAACAAATATAATTCTTTGGCGGTCACTTTTTGTATATTATTGGGTGAGTTCCTGGGAGCTTTATCGATGACGTCTGATTGGTCTATTCAAATTTATAACGTTAAACAATTTGAATAAAGCCACCGGTAATATTTACCGATAAATGAGACGGCCAATGTGATTGGAACTCAACCAATGTAATATTATAATGTGTTAGCAGCTCCGTATCCTTCCACACAACGTTCATTTTATATACACTCAATTCTTAATTTTTTGGGTGGACGCTTATGGAACTGCAGCCGGTTGTATGCTGCCTACTGACAGAATTATTAATTATTGTAATCGTGCTTTGTAGAGCGACCACTGTCCGTGGTGTATCGGTGTATCCCGAAGGTGCTGGGTTTGATTTATCATACCTCACCTCTGGTAGTATTTCAATCGTAAACCATCGCATCCTTAGGACTAAACGGTAATTAAAAAATGTTCAAAGTGCAACTAAATAGGCTAACTTGAATGGTTGTGACCTATTAAGTATAGTTTTATTTTTAATATAATTTAATTTTTTCAGCTCCAAGGCATCATATGCTGCAAGATGGTTTCCTGATATTAAAGACTTCAAAATGAACACAGGCCCATTCTTGTATCCAGATGATGATCGTTACAAGGCATGGAAACCAGATGATGAATACGATGACGGCGTACCATTACCTAAAGAGAAAACAGTTAAAAATACGCTTTTAAATTTTGGGCCTCAGCACCCAGCTGCTCACGGTGTCTTGAGATTGGTTTTGGAGCTGGATGGTGAAGTAAGCTATAGTGATATAATTCATTTTACTCACAATATTATATTATTGAACGAGCGAAGCGAGTTCTTCTTTTTGACTTGAGGCTCGAGGCGTTGTGTGTTTGTTTGTATGTTCCACGATAACTTTCGAACGCCTTTATCAATCAACTTCAAATTTGAAACACAGATTCTTGGTATCTTTAGACAGGTCAAGTTCGTTGGCTAATAAAATTAACCGACTCATCCTTTTAGAGGCGAAACAAAAGGATAGGTTCTCAGCCCTTCATTAATATATCTATATACCACTATATATAGAAAATAGTTGTTTTCACCATATGGAATTCGCAATAGATTTCAAAATATATTTTGAGTTATCAGCTGTAGGTGAATAAATACGATCAGGCTTTTTATAGAATCTCTATCAGCTGATATACTAAATTCATTTCCCTGATAAAATATGGATGAATAACAGCTGTTTTTTATGTGGTAAATATATCTTCTATAGAAACACTAATTTCATTGCCCTGATATATAGGTCTATGAGCACGGTAGGTCTTTTTTGTGGAAAATAAATCTGTGTATCAGAGCAACGATGAACTTGTGAATTTTATGCGAATCAGTATCTTCTAAACAACCGTTTTTCGTACTACCTTCCCCTAGGATAAGCTTACCAAATGAGTTTCCCTTTCCAAAATTAGTTGTTTGCAAGCGAGTTCTCCAGCCCTTTGGGCTCACTAGTATTACCATCTTTGGTTGATACAGTCTGTTATTTATGTTGCAGTATATGCTTGTTCGGAATTATGTTAGCACTAAATCGAGTTTAGAGAAAGCTTTGCACCAAATCTTTACTGGTCCAAATCGTTTCCGTTTTTTGTAAAATCCGTAAGACAAAAAAACAATACAAACACACAATACTCTCTCTTATAATAGAGATGAGTAAAGCGGACCCTCATTGGTTTTCGTAGAAAAATTCAAGTTGACCTAGTTTTAACTACCCTATTTACACTCTGTTATTTTTTATGCCCATCAATACCCGATACATCAGCGTTCGTAAAAATTTCTTTCAAGGGGGGGGGGGGCTCGGGAGCACTCCCCTGAAATAAAAAAATAATCCTTCTAAAACCAAATATTTAGCAATTCTCTTTGTCAAAACGTTTCTCTCAAGGCTTGTTGAAATTCCAAATTTTTATTCTGAGGAGGAGGGATGTACTTCCTTGATCCCCCTATAGTTACACCATTGCATGGATGGAATCTACTATTTCAGCTTGCTACCTTATTTGGAGGGATCCAAGGATACCTCAGTGGAGGATACTTGCACAGTGGAGCATCCTAAAAATCAAACAAGTGCTGTCGAGTGGTACATGACAGATTGGAGCAGCATGAGTATTGGATGCTCCATTGTGCAAGCACTCTAATAATAGTTTGTGCGTCTAAATAGTGCCAAGATCTCCTCGAATTAACGTACTGACTTTCCGATTTTCAGCTGGTAATCAGAGCTGATCCACACGTTGGTCTACTGCATCGAGGCACTGAAAAGCTGATCGAGTATAAAACTTACACTCAAGCTCTACCATATTTTGATAGATTGGATTATGTATCAGTATTGTGCAACGAGCAGTGCTACTCATTGGCTGTCGAAAAACTTCTCAACATTGATATTCCACTTCGTGCTAAGTATATTCGCAGTAAGTGTAATTTAGTACTGTACCGTATTTTACTAATAAAGCTAGTAATAAGGCTATGCTCATCAGTTTGTTGTGTGGTAAGCTCAATAGTGTAGACTGTTAGTAGAGTATACACTAAAATTGCTATTTCAAGCATAACTTGCATTTTCTGTCATCTTGCATCTTTAAAACAATAGATTTTTAATGTATAGCGTATTGAGAGTTTAAATCTCATTTTTATGTAATAAAATTTATTTTAATTTGTACCAAACTTTAGACCTTTAACCTTCAACTATTCCCTTTAACTATTGGCAGTCAACTATTACCGTAAGGCCTATCCGTCAATTATTATTCTTGACTTGTTATTTCTTCTTACTCTTCTTATTCTTAATTTTTTACAGTCGTTCATTGTATTTTTACTAATGCATAAGTCAGCTTTGTCTTATCAATAAAACTGGTGCCGTTAGAATACCTAAAGCCTGGCCAGATGTAGAGACTTATTGCGAGAAAACCTTTCTAGGATAGCAATCTAGGCGCTTGCTTCGTAAGTACAGACATATGTAGCTGGAGTCTAAATTGTTTACGAGAGTCTTCTATCGTAATGAGAGTTTCGGTTTAAATGGGCCTTAAAGTTAGAGGAAGAAAAATTCAACTCGATGTCTATGGCAGTGGGAAAACTGACTCGTGATGATAGTTGATTTAACTCTTAGTAAAAGTGGAACTTTTCCCTTCTGATTGCAGTGCTGTTCGGCGAAATTACGAGAATTCTGAATCACATTATGGGTGTAACCACTCACGCTCTTGACATTGGTGCAATGACACCCTTCTTCTGGCTGTTTGAAGAACGTGAAAAGCTGATGGAATTCTGCGAGCGTGTGTCTGGAGCTCGTCTTCATTGTGCTTATGTGAGACCCGGAGGAGTGGCTCAGGATCTGCCATTGGGTCTCATGGATGATATTTACAATTGGATGATAAATTTTCTTCCACGGCTTGACGAAACAGAGGACTTGCTCAATGGTAACAGAATCTGGAAGCAGAGAACTGTTGATGTTGGGGTTGTCTCAGCTGAAGATGCGCTCAACCTTGGTTTCAGGTAGGTTATTTTCTCATTTCAACTCAATGCATTAGAACAATATGAAGTCTATGCACACTCAAATCAACGGACAAACGATGTTTAAAATGGCCATCTGAACGTTAACTCTCAGACCCTCTTTGACAGAATCATTCCAAATCAAAACCTTTTGCCGTCACTTTCCTTTGTCATATTTATAACCAAATTCTGACCTATTGTCTCAGTTCACTGTCAGTTACCATCAGTGTCTGATGATACTGCACTACTGAGCGAAATAATTGCAGCACAACTTAATGTTTGTTTATTTTCACATAGGTTTTTTCTCACCGTTTAATTATTCATTTGTGGGAAGAAGATGGAACCATACCAACGAAAAAGTTTTGTTTTGAGGAGCGAGAAGCCTGTGTGCTGCTCTAACTCGGGTAGGGCGTGGAATATCTCTAAGTAATTGTAGACTAAGGAACCCTCCCAGGATTTTTGCCGGAAATTAGGATTGAAATTATTTTTTGAGCGTTTTTATTGTTTTGTAATTTATCATGTTTTTCCAAACATTTCAACTTGTCAGTAAATTTCCAACTTATTAAAAATGTTTCAATTTTAGTGTACACTCGTGTAACAATCTAGTGTTTAGCCTAAACCTGTGTCTAGTCTACTCTAGTTTTAATCGTGCAACTATCTAGTAGTCATTGTACATTCATGTACTCTCTTGATTACTTTACGAGAGCGTTCTACCGCAATACCCTGTAAGTCTCTCCCTTTGGATAGACCTTGACAGATTGTTCCACTGTACCGATTGAACCATGCCTTTATGAAGATGACAGACATAACAGTTCATAGAGAAATCTCAACTAGCAAGATGGCGAGGACAATAAAGCATAATAGATCCTATAGTTAAGGCTGCCATATTTACTCATCCAAACGCTAAACTGAGAGCGCATGACTTGATATCACGTTTGCAGTACGGTATTCTAATATTACTGTTTTTTTTTCCACCCAGTTCCAGGAAATGCTTCATCGGCAGCAGAAATGTGGTTGACTTAATCCGACGATGAAGTCAATATCATAAGCCATATCATTTGTTTTTTAAACCTGCAGTCTAGTAATGAAGATTTAGTTTTGAAAATTTTCTATAAACCAATACTTTTATCAATATTATTTATTTCCTAGTTAATCTGAATCGTGCATACGTTTTTTCTATTTTAAATTTATCATTCTTTAATTATAGTGGTGTGATGCTCCGTGGTTCAGGAATAAAATGGGATCTTAGAAAGAGTCAACCATATGATGGATATGAACTGGTTGACTTTGATATCCCGATTGGGACGAAGGGAGATTGCTATGACAGGTAAATTTATTTAACTCATTACTTTATTTCGTAGTTGTCACTGAATTTCTTCATAATTATTCACGTATTTGCTTTGTAACCATTTTATTTTTTCTCGCTGATGGAGACCAGGTGATTCTTTTTATAGTAGCCTATAACTTACTACTGCTGTATTTCGATTTAGTGGCTTAGCAAGTATGTGAAAGTGATAGTATGGAAAAGATTTCCACCTTTTACTGTTTTGAAAATGAGCAAAATAGAGTGTGTGTGTAAACTCCCTACCTAATTCATTACAGTTGGAAATAATCTTCAGATACTACAATTATTAACAATTGCTAGATCAATATGGATGGTAATAAATTTCGAACTCTCATTTTAATTCTATCAATTGCACTGAAAGTTTACGAATATTGACAATAACAAATAGTTATGCAAAAATTCAATGAATTACATTATTAAAAAAATCATGCCGCCAACAGAATCCGACCGCGGAACATTCACTTTCGTGGAGAATGCTTTTATAACTGAGCTACGGTGGAGCCTTTGAATAGCACCCATCTGGCATTTGAGCCGGCTGGCTAATATATTAATTGTGGAAATGGTGGAGTTGGATGAGTCAGGTCTACAGGTTTGGATCCCTTACCACCGGGAAGTGTCAGAGAGTGTATTTTTTGCTGGCCAAACCAAACGGTCACTCTCACAAGAAAAGACGAAGCGCTCATCACCAAAAGACCATGACTAATCACTTCCCTCTTATATTTTCTTAAGTTAGAAGAATAATGACTGAAACTTGTCCTAATAAACCTATTTTTCCATTTACTATAACTGAAAATCTATTAATTTAACATGCTATTTCCTTTTTCAAGTTCCAAAACATAGACTAAAAACGCGTTAAAAAACCTGATCACTGTAACTAATAAACTTAATCTATAAATATTACTAAACACAAAATCAGGTAGTATTTATGCAGTGAATTCAGGAACTATTTTAGGCTCACAACAAGCTATTTTATTTTACAGATACTTATGTAGAATGCATGAAATGAGGCAATCCTTGAGGATAATCGAGCAGTGCATTAACCAGATGCCAACTGGTGAAATAAAAACAGATGATGCTAAAGTTTCTCCGCCATCACGTGAAGAGATGAAGGTAAGTAATAATCAACTGATTATTTTAGTCAATAATAGTCTTTCTCATGAACAAAGCAATAGACCAATCTTCTGTTTTCTTCCAAGTATTTTGGTGGAACCTTATACGTAGATGAATAGATCTTGTCTTTAGGTAATACTGGTAGATATTGCTCTTCGAAACCTCTCATAAATGGCGACAAAAGTATGGTCCTGAATAACTTTTTACTTTTACTTTAATGTCCAATGATTTCCCTGGTTTGTTTAAGTATCATTGTCACTCAAGAGTTCTGAAGTTGCTTTGAAGTTTCATCAACTCTATAGCCTGCTGTTTGTTTATAAATTGTGTATTTTGTTTAACTCTAAAAACCTGATATTGTCACCTTAAATTTCATCAACTACTTTGTGGAAATTTATGTTTGGAATAATAAATTGCTTTTTCAAGAATAATTCAATAATCCAATTATTTAGATAGAATTTGGAAATATTGTATCATTGTCAGTATTTTCGCCTTGAAACGAGAAAAATTGAATCTAATAAATAAGCACTCTGTCTCCATATTATCACTAATTAAGAAAGTGGCATGAGAGATGTGTAAAAGCTGTTCTTATCATTGATTTATAAACTTACTTCAGAGTTATTTACTTCTTTAAAACTAATATACTTAATTAATTTTGTTACAGACATCCATGGAGGCGTTGATTCATCATTTCAAACTATTCAGCCAAGGCTACAGTGTTCCCCCTGGCCAAACCTACACAGCAATCGAAGCGCCCAAAGGTAAAGCTCATCAAATCAGTTTCAATTTTCAAAAAAAAAAAAAAAAAATCACGACTTCATGCGCTGGCCGCATGCGATGTCCTTTCGTGTTTTCTTTGTTTTCAAGACGAACTGAATAATGAAAGTTCTAGGGTGAAGGCACCAGTGAATGAACATTTAAGAAGATCTATTGATGCACTTTTCAATAAATTGGCAATGGAAGAAATATTCTAGTATAAGACATTTTTATTGCATTCCCAACATCATAAGCTTCTATTTTAATTGTTAGTTAATGAAGTTTATACAGCTCAACCAGATATAAAAAATAGAATAGTGTTGAACAAAGAAGATCAATTGTGAATGAATTTTTGCCACCAGTAACTGAACACATTGAAAACCAGTGAATGAACACATTTTTCTTATTGTTACAAAAATTGAAGGAGCTGCAGAGATGAAAGAATACTAATATTGTTACAACTACAAAATATAAAACCATTTCACAACAAAAAAAAAAAAAAAAAAAAAAATAGTAAAAATGATAGTACAGGGTAGACTGTGAATAAAGTATAAAACATATTAGAATACCATCAATGTTTAATATTTCAAGCAATCGATCATTATTTTCTAAATACAAGTCAATTGAAAATGAATAAATTCAAAAATACGTTATGGGAGTATTATTAATAGAGCACAAAAATATTATCACTCAAGGTTTATTATTATAATCAGTAAATATTTCAAAATGTAATAAAACGGCAAAAAATATACATACATGAGATATTGAGAAATTCAAAAATACAATACATGTAAGACCTATATTGTAGAATAAAAAGATATTATCACCATGAAAAAATGTTGGTACAACAAATTAAAGAAATAGAAACTACATTGTTCATGGAAAACCTACCCTCCATATTTATGGAAAACTATAAATACATCTAGCATTTATTAATGAGGGAGGTGAAATTTTACCCTTTATTTTGTCTTTATTGTACCATATCTGGTCTATAGTTGTAGGCCACTTCCAAAAATTGCTACCACTCTTTGCCATGGTATTGACCTCATATCCACTTTCCATATTCATAACAATTCCTGGAAATTGTACTTCATTATATATTACAACTACAACCATTGGCGATGAAAAAATGGGAATTGATTCCAAATTTAGTCACTTTCTTCTTGGTGCTTGGTTCGTTTTCCTTAGGCCAGTGCAAATGCTCTCCAATTTCATTGGAAATTTCTTCTTTTTCACTCATCATTGTTAGATTTGCTTGTTCATCCAAAATATCTCCTTCATTCAACTTCATTGACTCACTGAGTGATCCATTTTCTTCATATTTTCTTGGTTCTGTACTTCATCCCACCCCATTGACACACCAAATAATTGCTCCTTGTCATTGTTTTCTTGATTTTCATCTATATTATCAATAAAATTATCAAAGTCCACTGTATCAAATACTATGCCATCTATTTCAATTGACATGTTGTCAATAGAAATATCAGGATAGCCAGTGATATGAGCCCTCTCAGAATCAGATTGCTCTGCATCCAAATCAGATAATGTATTAGTTTTCAAGTCGCAAACCTCCCACATTTTAAACAAGTTCATATCATCCAAACTAAATGATAATTTATTATTCTTAAATAAACTCGTTTTTTGAAAACCTTTTCTGGGTTCCCATCTCATATTCCATCACCTTCTTTGTGATCATATACTCTTCTGTTGTTGCCCTCTTATCACTTAACCCTTCTTTAGGATTGTGTTCTCTTTGGATGTCTTCTTGTCATTTCTTGTAATCCACAGCATTTGGATTGAATGGGAACAATCCACAATTTCTGAAGCCATTTTTATAGTTTCACTTTTTATTGCTGCATCAAAGGCCTTCTTGATTAATTTTGGAAAACTGCCTTTGTCACAGATTTGCTAGTCTACTGTTTGTGAACTCTCACTTCTTTCTTCCAAGCATTTTTCAGGGGCTGGAAAAGTGTTGTCACATGGCTGTAAAATGTGAGTGGAATTTGGCCATAAACAGTACAACAATATTTTCTTATGAGCAAAAAACTGGCTCAACTTCATCAAGGAAAAATATGACTGGGAATTTTACCTCATTTTTAACCAGCCATGCATTCATAGAATACAGCAGATACCATCCATCCAGAATTGGACCACCCCACAGCCCAATTTTCAGGCATGTCATGCATTATGTGAGCTGGAATATGCTTGAATGGGAAAACAATCATGGCTGGTGCAACATCTCCATCCACAGAAAATGTAGTGAGCACAGTTATCGACCCTTTTCCATTACCTGCAGCTATGTCATGAAGATTTTTATATTGTTTTGGCCCAAGGAGGACCCCACTTTTAGGACAGCACTGAACATCTGTTTCATCTGCATTGAAAATTCGTTTGCCACATTCAAGTAACTAAAAAATATTGTAACAAATTGAAAATGAGCAGCACATAAAACAATAATAATTGAGGTGGGTGGGTGGTCTGTGATGGTGTCATTTGTTGAAGACATTTGCAATAAGTGTCTAGCTAACAAACATCTGCCAGTTATAGCCAGTCTGGAACATGACAGGTCCATAGGTGGTGAATAATGGAAAGCCCTAACTTTAGGGTAGGGGAAGTCTTCCCCCCCCCCCAAACCAAAACTGGCAAAAGTGAAACTTGCATTTTATAAATAATAAATTTATATTAATATAACAGCATTTTCTTAGTAAGTCTGACTGTATTCCAATTTTTATGTGTGTATTTTGCAGTTATTACAGTTTTTAGCACTTCATTTCCATAGCTCATTAATTTATTCATTAAAACAATATTAAGTACAGTGATTGCTATTGATATATGCTTTCCAAATAACGCACTATATGAGTATAACCATAGTTAGCAGTATGCCTATGTGAGAAAACATGCTAGCTAATTAGCATGCAGCAACTCAAGAAAACAGCTCCAGCATGGCAAAACCAGGCATGCGCGCTCCCTTTGCATATTACCCGATACCAACACACCATTGGTATCATTTTAAAGGTAATTATATTTGCTGCAATATTTTATTATTATTTTGATATAAAAAGATATACATAAAAAACTGCAACCTCATCACCATAATTCATATATTTTTTAAGTTACTCGCTTTATGGCGCCTTTAATATTAGTTTTACAATAAAATTGTACAGAATGAAATTTGTAGTATGTCTATAGACAAACAGACAAAACAAATAAAACCATTTTTGGACAACAAACAACTGAGCTATGCACATTACAGCAAAAGCTTGCAAATAATAAGTTCAAGGAGTGGTGGGAGGTGAAGCACAAGGAGGAGAAGAGGGGACTTCTTCTTTTTCTTTTCCTCTTCTGCCACTACAGTGTAGAGGATCCAGCCTCGGTCCATCTTCTCCATTTGGTTCTTCTCTCAGCTAGCCTCCTCACATCCCTCAGGGTTCTTCCTCTCTCATGTCCTAAACCTTCCAGATAGTCCTCCCAATTCATTCTTGGTCTACCCCTTCTTCTTTTTCCCTCTCTTCTGGCCTCCACCACCTTCTTCACCACTCTACTTTCTGGCATTCTGACAAAATGCTCAAACCACTTGAGCTGCCTTTCCTTTATGTCCTCGCTCAGTGCTCTCCTTCCCACTTCCTTTCTGACCTTCTCATTTTGCCATCTATCTCTTCTGGTCTTGCCCACCAATATTTTCAGGTACCGCATTTCTGCTGCAGTTACCTTACTCCAGTGCTTTTTGAGGGTAACCCAGCTCTCACTTCCTTTAAGAAGAATTGGTGCAGACACAGTTGAAAATTCTTCTTTTTGTTTCCATAGACAACTCTTTTTTCCCCACCACTGTGCTGTTCAACTGGAAATAAACCTGCATTGCTTTCTTCACTCTGTTCAGTATCTCTCTATCTATCTTTCCATCATTGCTGATGATAGCACCAAGATACTCATATTGATCCACCTCTTCAAGGGCCTGTCCTTTACATGTTATTTTTACTCCCTCTCCACCTCCAACTGCCACCTTCATGATCTTACTGGCAGCATTCACTTCCATAGATCTCCTTGATAAAACCTTTACCCTTACATCCACTGCCTTCTGGAGTTTTCTAGCACTATCTTCCATCAGAACTATATCATCTGCAAATACCAAGGCTTGCACAAATACTGGCCTAAGATTTTTATACCCTACTTTCATCTTAGGGGTGCTCCTTTTGCAATACTTCAGTATGCTGTTCATGAATATAATGAAAAGCAGTTGAATTAGGCTATCTCCTTGCTTCATACCCTTTTTCATTTCAAACTCTTGAGACTTCTCCATCTAGCGGCTAGATTCTAGCCTCACCACTCCAACCATATTTCCATACAACACCTGTACAGCCCTTATCAACCTACCACTAACTTCCATTTCTCTCATAGCTCTCCATATCTCCCTTCTTGGCACTGAGTCAAATATGGCTTTAAGATCTATAAAAGCCATGTACAAGTCTTTTCCTTCCTCCAGGTATATTTCCATTACCCTTCTGATTGCACATATATGGTCTTGAGTTTGTCTATCCCTCCTGAAGGTACTCTGTTCCTCTTCCAGTCTCTCCTCCACTTCCCTTCTTAGTCTTTTCTCTAGTATCCTGGAGTAGATCTTTAATGAAGAAGGTAATCTTTAATGATTACTTAGTAGTTATCACACTCTACTGTTCTTCCTTTTTTAAGTATTGGGATTATAATGTTCTTTTCCCAATCTTTAGGGATTTCATTATATCTCCACTCCTTTTTGAATAATTGCCATAGATAGGACTTGATTCTTGGTCCTCCATATTTAATATATTCAGAGGTCAATTCATCCATTCCTGGTGCCTTTCTGATCTTCATATCTCCTATTGCTTCTTCTACTTCTAACATGCTTATCTCATCATTCACATCTTCTGTCTCCACTTCTCCTCTCACCAGTACTTCATTTTCTTCTCCTTCACTTCTGAATTTCCTTTCATAGTGTAGTCTCCATGTTGCTAATATTTCCTTTGGTTCTGAGATCAACTTCCCTTCTTCATTGACAATATTCCTCACCTTTTTACCTGCTTTCCTTCTCATCCCTCTAATTGAATCCAAAAAAATCCTATTATTATACCAAACATTTTCCTCCAGTTCCTTGCCAAATTCCTCCCAGGTCTCAGCTTTAGCCTGTCTCACTGCCTCCTTCACAAGGTTCCTTTTTTCTACATATGCTCTTCTGTCCTCCTCATTCTTTGTTCTCAAGAACCTCTGCCATGCTTCTTTTTTATCTCTCACCTTTGCTTTAACCTCATCATTCCACCATTTTGTGCACTTACTTCCTTTGTCTTTAATCCTTCTACTACCACACACTTGCTCTGCAACTTGAATGATTGTAGTTTTAAGTGCATTCCATATCTTCTCAATTCCTTTTCCTTCCATCTCCTCATCTTGCCATGTCAATTCCTCCTCCATCCTTCTAGAAAACATGTCTTTCACATCTGGCTTCCTCAGTTCCTCAACTTTGACTTCCACATATGTCTTACCTTTTCTTGCTTTGGGGATACTGAATTTGGTGTCTAAAATCAGAAATTTATGGTCTGTATTGAGTTCTGCTCCTCTTATAACCTTAACATCACAAACAGCATAATTGGTATGTCAAGTATACACCATGTAATCAATAATGCTTTCTGCTTGCCTTCCCAAAGCTTCAAATGTGATCTGATGTATTCTCTTGTGATTGTAAAATGTGTTTCCAATCATAAGGTTATTCTCTTTACAAAAGTCTTTCCCCATTATCATTCATGATTCTTTCTCCAGCAAATTTTCCAGTACAGCCTTGTCCTCTATTCATGTCTCCTCCTATTCATCCTTTCCAGTCTCCCATTATTGCTTGCTTCTTTCTCTTGCTGCATCCATTTCTCTCTGTAATTCCTCATAGAATTCTTCCTTTGCTGCAATGTCATAATCCTCTGTTGGGGCATAGACTTGGGTTATCATCACTGTTTCTTCCATAACCAAGTCCACATACATGATTCTAGAGTTTATTGCTTTCCATCCTCACACTTTTTTGTCTAATTCCTCTGACACAACTATTCCAACTCCTTCCTTTGCCCGGTCTGTTCTGTCTACCCCTGAAAATCTCAAACAGTATCCCATCTCGAGCTGTATCTCACCTTGTCCCTTCCTTTTTGTCTCACTAAGTCACTTTATACTTTCTCATTTCCTCCACCTCTACCTCTTTTCCATTAATAGTAGTAATGTTCCATGATCCAAATCTGATTTTATTGACTGTCCTTTTACTAATCTGAATATCTGGTCCCATATTTGTTCCAAGGCTAGTTTGATTTCTCTGAATCCAGTGTAAACCAGCGTGTGGGGGATTAGCCCAACGATGCCGGGTTGGGAGTACTTCTTCGTCCGGCTCCTACCCTTTGACCTGTCTGGCTTGGGAGGCCCTACCAGTAGTAGGCATAGCTCTCAGGGTCATCAAAACACGCAAGCCCCTCCACCAATGACAAGGTCTTGTACTCCTTAGGAGGGAAGAAGTGGGGACTTTGGGGAAAATGTACCTCTTATAATGGTCTATCATTAGGGAAAAATCCAGCTTTCCCCTAATTAGTTGCAAATAAAATTCTTTATTGACTGGGCTATAATTTTGCCTTATTTAGAATCCACTCTACTACTCTCTCTTCTTCCATTGCTGAAAGCGTCAATTCTGTTCCATTCTACAGATTATTGGAACATTATCTTTCTGCTTATTGAGCATGCCTTTGGGGATGCCATAGTGTTTTGGAGCTTGATTCAAGGATTTCTTCTGTCTTATTTCTTCTAGTGCAGTCAGCAGGGCTTCTTCGGTATATTGGAATCTCTTATAGGGATTTTCCATTGTTGACCAACGGGCCTAAACAGAAGATAGAATAAATGGATTAACTATAATATTTTCAATCAATAAAAAAAATCGACTATAGGTAAGATTTAGCTTAGGATGGGTCAGGTCATTGAGATTCTGTGAGTAGTTCACTAGGTCTACATAATATAAAGAATTATAATTGGCCAAATTTGTTATCCATAAAATGTAATTTCCAAGGGCTTAATGTTTAAAAATTAATTTGTTATGGGTTCTATGTCTAAAATAACGCTGGCAACACTTAAATTTATCACTCGCACTTTATTTACACAAATAATCACAACACTCACTGATCGGTTATGTCTTACAGAAAAATAAGCAATTAAAAACAGACAAATCGATATTGTTCAACTAATAAAGAAATTCCAATGAACTGTCAAAAATCAATCACTAAATGTCAAAAGGCCGATCTAATATTAATTAATAACTGTACAATAAACTGTCCAATAATATTCAAAAAGAAACGTAGAAAAAGAACACAGTAGCACTAGTCTGTAAAATAAAAACTATTTAGTAGCTCACTGGTATGAATTAAACAGGAAAAAGAATTGCCACTAAAGGCACAGAGAAAGAATTATCACTATATAGGCACAGTATATATAGAACTGTCACAACTTGTTTATCACAACGAATTTCAAAGACAACTGAACTAATTTACAAATGCGTTCGCCTTAAATAGGTTTTTCAACAATTGAGATATCTCTAGTTTTTTCTATCATATTCTAAATAAATAAATCAAGGAAACTAGCACTTTCTACAATATTCGAAAAGATTCCATTAATGTCTAATCAAACAACTAGAACATTCTACAAATTACCAAGTAAACACTATAAAAGTGTCAAAAGCAGAGTAATTAATTGCTTAAAAGTAAACATTTACATAACAGATAACACCGAGAACCACTGTTTCTTCTTTCTTTCTATTCTCTCCAATTTCATATTCGCTACAAATTATTAACTGTGAAATGTTAGAATGTGTGTTCATTAAGTGGTAGCTCAGAATGATGAAAAGTTTGAAGATCCAGTAAATGAATATCCATGAAATTAATGTTCATCTACTGGTCCCGAAAATCTATGGCATTTTCTGAGCTATATCTATACACTTATGTAGCTTCTTCTCACTGTAGAGAAATAAACTAATAAAACCTGATTTACTCTCAGCTCCAGTGAATGAACAGTAATGTTCATTCACTGGAGAAACATGATTTTTAGGATCTAGTGCATGAACACCAGACATTGAGATTACAATGATTTACCATATTGAAATATCAATAAGAAGCCATTTTCATTATTGTAAAGCACAAAGAGCTAACACTTTTTTTTTAATAAAAAATAATATATATTTTAAGTATAGTATGTAATGGTCTCACCTTAGTATTGTTGTGGATGAATGTTCAATGCTGGAAACATGCTCTTGGAACAACAAGCTAGTATAGACTGCTGATCAGCTGTGACTTTAAAAAGAAGAAAAATGAACCAAGGACAAATGTACAAATAGCGTTCATTCACTGGTTATACGATTAATGTGGTTTTCTCCTTAGCATTCAATGAAATGCAATGGATTGTTCATTCACTGATGGGTGTTCATTTTATTGGTGCATTCACCCTAGGTAATTAAGACTAGGCAGATTAGAGACTGCAGGGGTAAGTGAAGTGCATGAGATGCTTTTCTGCTCTAGCAACAATCTAGTTGCTAGCTCAACCAGACAACGCGTCATAGTTGCTCGGGACATGATAAATAAAAGAGACTAAATTCATTATTAGTCTTTTTAATTTGTTCAGTTTAACAAGCTTCTTCTCATGAAAACTAGATTGCATTTTTTCCAAGGATGTTATTGCATGGGCCGCTTTAAAGCGCGCGTAGACTTGTCCAACAATGTGTTTCATTGATAAAAAATTTAAGGGGTAATAAAGGAACAGCGTCAATTTATAAATTAAATCTGTGTCATGAGCTTCCTTGAAGTCGGACCCTTGAACATATAATTTGTTTTGATGCTGTACTCACTTATTGAAACTTACCATAGACTTCGATTACAATAAGTAATTGACGTCAAATATATTGTTAATAAAAACAATTTTTTCTATATTTTCCTTCTCCGAAATCATGATGGACTTATCATGATTAGGCTAAAATGATAAGACCATCATGATTATGCTAAAAATGAAGTGATAATAATTGATCAATCATTTTTTAGGTGAATTCGGTGTATACTTGGTATCAGACGGTGGCACTAAGCCATACAGATGCAAAATCAAGGCTCCAGGCTTCGCTCATTTGGCAGCCATGGACCACATAGGACGTCATCTTTACCTAGCTGACATTGTCGCTATTATTGGTAAGATTTACTCTCGTTTCGATTCATTCATGAGAACTCATTTGCGCCCTCTACTGTTTTGACTTTTGATCAGCTAATAACTTGAGCAGGTCTATTTGTTGACCAAAGTAATTGTTGTTTTTGTTTGAGAAATGAACTGTAACTTGTCTAGAAATGAACAAACAAATATTGTGTCTATACTAAGAAAATGAGCCAATACGCTGATACGTTAGGCTTATTGAATCAAAAATTGATTGAATTCAATTGATTTTTCATTATAATTTCTTAAATGATGCCGGGAAATAAATTGATTGTTTTTCTGGCTTCTTAGACGTATTATAGTCTCCTCCAAGTATGTTTCTTCATGACGTTCCATTTTATTAATATTAGGGAGATATTTTCACGCTCCTATTCGATTTATGTGGAATTGTATTTCTTGTAGAAATCTAGAATTAGAATTAAACAAGGTTTCCGTTCACGAAACCGGTCTAATGCTCCAATATAAACATGGAGTTGACAAACTCTCATCCTTGTTCAATTTTATTATGGACCTCCTCAACAATAAAAAAAAGCCACTAACAATTTAGAAGAAAACTAAAGACATAAATCATGGTATACTGCTATTAATAATTACACATTCGATTATTTATTTTAAGAGTTTCATGTGATGGTTTTATAATATTGAAAAATGAATTCAAGAAATTTATTTGCTATAATTATTTTTACAACTATACAATTAATTATAATTAATACAAATTAATTTAATTAATACAAATAATTACAACTAATTATTTTTAAACTATAATTATTTTTACAGGTACATTGGATATTGTATTTGGAGAGGTTGACCGATAAATACCCTTTCTGTTGGAAAAATCCATGTTTCCAGAAGAATTCACTATTAGAAAAGAGCATACTCAAAATTCTAATAACTGCTTATTTGTACAGTGATAGATTATCCACTTCAATTTGTTTGAAATTTAAATAAAGTTGTTTAAATGTGGTCTTGCCATTTGAATTTTCAACAACTGTCTTTAAAAGTTTATTTTCAGAACCTAGGATACTATCACCTATATCATTCTGCAAGCCCCCCCCCTCCCCTCTCTCACTAAACATAACTGTAAATTGCTCCCAGACTTGTTGTTCTTCAAGTGTATAGAAATCAACATCAGATTATTCTTTTTTCAATCTATCATACCAAAGCCGTTAATCAAGACTTGCCAAGATGAAGGATTTTCACATTGTAAAAGTGGCCCACATAGAGTAAGAATTGACAATACTAAATTATCTGTATCCTCTGGTTTTAGACATGGCCTCTCGCTGGCCTGGCACATACTGCAAATTGGATTGAGTATTGACAAAGCACAATCCCTAATATCTTGATCCCTTCCAACAATAGAAACATTCAAAGACTGAGACCATCTATTTCTAATTGGTGTATTGGTAATGTCATATCTTATAGTAAGATGAACATCTTTTTTAGAAAAGCCATTGTTGATCCTCTCACTACGAAAAAGCTGAGAATGGAACATTTCTTGGTGTAAAATATTTAAATTCCGTTTTTTGTAAGAACATTTTCATCTACAAATCTGACTTAACCTAAAATAATTCACTGTAAAACAGAAGGTAATCTATTTTACCTTGTGATAGGCTATTTTGGCAGTACGGTACTGTATACGAAAATTATCAATTTCCGTATGCCCCATCAAAGAAGACTCGAATTTGTGATTTTTTCGTACTGTAGTATAAAAATATTTTGTAGTTTACTCAATTTTTATATTATGGAAAACTTCTTCTTTCCAAAAATAGGCTAGTCAATTCTAGAATAAGAATAATTTTTATACATTATAGAAATTTTGCGTTGCATCTTTTGGCTGAGGTGGTTATAGTTCACTAGCTCGTTGTTTTATTCCCAAAAATGTGAAATTTTTGAATCATCCAGCTTAGCGCACAAGTCTCATGTCTGTATTTAAGAACTTACCTTGAGGCTTCCATAACTCAGGGGAGAATTAAAAAAAGCCTTTAGATGTAGGAGCACACCCCTTGAGATAAGGAAGCCTTATGGTCAATTGCTAACATGGCGGGCATCATCAGCGAGAAAAAAATAATCAGTTGTGTTAGCGTAGCCTCATTAGCGGCTATGAAGACTATAGATATGTGAGGGAAGGACCTTCTTTTAATTTTTAGGAAATAATGGATAATTTTGGCATCCAGTCTCGCTATTTTCTTCCCAAAAGCTGTTCATAATTTGATCAGTTCTGCGCATGTGCAGATACTATCAGTCATTGAACAGCATTTCGATGTGAATAAAAATATCGGGATGGTATGACAAATCTCTCCAATATTAAACATTTTAATAATTAATGGAAAATGATATCCAGCAATAACAAACTAACGATATAGCAGTCAAAAAATAACATGCAGTCTATCTAGAAAGTAAGACTGATTTTTTCTCGGGCGATCTGAGCGAATAGGACCCGTGGAAAAAGATATTGGGAACACAGAAAAAATAACAGGCGGTTCTCGGCCGTTGAAGAAACCTCAGCCACCATGCCCTCACTCACAGAGAATCATGGAGCGTTTACTAGAGTAGGATATAACGACCGCTCCAGTCGCCCTTCGACCATCAAGGCCGACGGAAATATGTTGAGTGAAAAATTTACTGAACAGTAATCGTAGGATGAGTTAATGACTTGTACAATTCAAACCCAAGTTTTTAATATTGTGATAGGAACCTTAGCCGCCCCAACCATCGCCAACAATAATTTATTGGTGGCTGTAGAATGTACATTTCTACCAAATGTACCATGACAACGCGCCAAACCGCACAGTATTCCGCGTTGTGATAACGTTTCCGAAGCATCCCTAAACCCCGATAATGTTTTCTATTTTTCCGATTGACGTCCAAGAACACTTGCTACCAGTAACTGAACACATTGAAAACCAGTGAATGAACACACTGGTAGGAGCGATTCAAAACTGTGACGAGGCCTTTTGACCGGGGTTCACAGTACAAGCAACCTACTCTCTTCAATGGCCGAGAGCCGCCTATTATTTTTTCAGTCTTCCCAATATCTCTTTCCACCGACCATATGCGCGAAAACCGCCAGTCGTCCGCCCTACTACTTTGAGGACAGATTCTGTATATTACATTTTTCAATATTTTCAGATTGCCTGCCAAATTCAATTATGCTTCCCTGATTTTTTGTTAAATTAAAAAAACAAATTTCTACATAAAATTATCATTTTAAATGATAATGCCTCGACCACAATACGAGCGGTAAAACTACACAATTTGCCACCTTCTCTCGACATTAAATTTTTCTATTGCCACTTTTATTGTGGCCGAGGGGTTTCAAAGAGATTGACGAATCACCAGGAAAGAGATACATTATCTCACCTTATTCCCTATTTGTGGAAGCCTACTGAGATTTCAAAACAGCCAAGCGTAAGCGTTTCTAAATAAATATGGAGTGTTCAGAAAAAAGGAAAGAATTTCGAAGTGTTATAAAACATAAAAAATTATTCATTTCTTCAAAGAAAACTCAATATTCCTTCAGAAAGTATCAAGTAATTTCACAAATTTCATGTAAAAATCATATCAGCCATATTAACATTCAAAATTTTTGGCTCAACTTAATACGATCCTTTCATTGTACTTGTGCCTATTAATGTATTCCACGAAACATCCAATAAAGCTCGCGAACACCCGATCTAGAAATTCTGGCGGAAAGTCGTTAATAATATTATAAAATTCAGAACGTAATCGAGATACTGCTTAGGGTTTGCTTTCCAATTCTTTACTGTTGTTTTCCAATAATTCTTTATTACCGTATTGTTTACCAATAATACTTCATTATGCAACGCAGTTTTTTTAAGAGATATGTGACATGTCGCACCGTCACGTTAACCAAATATCTTCTTTTTCCATGCATTTCAAAACTGCGAAACCCCACTAAGAGAGCATGTTTCTGTAGCTGTTCATAGTGTCATCAGCTCCCTGCTCAGAAAAATCATTACTACTGAAAAAGAGCAACTCGCGAATTCTTTGTGATCGTATGGGGGAAATAATATTTTTTATTAAACGCTATGTATTTTGAGGAAATTTGGTTAGACTTGTTTGTCGGTGGCCCAGTCATTGAAGTAGCCTATCAATAAATTTTATGTGCTTTAAAACACTTCAAAATTAGGCCCTACTTTTTAAACACTCATTCATTATAAACATATTTGTTATAAACTTAGTGATAACTGGGATATGTAGACATGAAAAGCAATACTGTTACAATATCTAGACGAGTAGCGCATTGCTGTTCAGCTTGATAGCACACCATATATACTTCATCACCAATATTATAACGCAATAAGAGACGTGAACATTTGACATACATGAAGCTGCAAAATTATTACAGATTATTACATCGCAACTTAATGGAGCCCTGATGTAATTATCGGAATGTGGAGTAATGTTTACAAATTTTGGTTTACTTTGGTAAGAATTGAATAATTGCAGACTGAATGAAATACATGAAAGGCTGTGCAGGAAACTTATTATTATATTTTGTTTTCAAGACTTCTTAGGTTTATTAGTATATTATTGATAAATGAGTGAAATGTTATTTATTGCCGTCAGATTTTTGTTCATCAATAGTTATTTCATGAAATGAAAACATTCTAAGTCGCAATTTTCCGGTTCATGGCAGATTATAATATGAACTCTTAATTATTTTTGTTAAAACTTGCTTAAGGGATTAAAATTACTTTTTTTATACTTTAATCAAAAGTAAAATAACTTTGGAATAATAATTTTAAAATGCCATTCTAATTACTCATACATACTTCAAATGTTTAAAGTTCTATCAACTTGCTGGAGTTATGATCTGCACCAAAACGTAAAATTTCAACTTTAAGGCGCCCATACATTTTATTTCACAAAATACCTAATAGATGAAAAATTTCCTCGCGGCAACTGACAACATTTAATAGAACCTATCCAAAGAATATGACCGTATAGGACAGTCTTAAAATAGACCAAATTATGTATAATTGGTCTATGTATCATAACTGGCACGCTAAGGGCTCTCGCTCTCTGCCCATACGTAGAAGCTAATGAGCGGAAAAAATCCTGTGCGCATGAGCAGGAGGCCTAGCCTATAACTTCATTCCCCTAATGATAAATAAACAATGTTTAAAAAACTATAGTAAATAATTATGATGTTTTTTGATAAAGTAGCTGCGTTACTATTAACTATAGTCTCACTATTTGTGAAGCACAGAAATGAATGATGCACCACAAATAGGCTACTGTAGATACGAGTGTGTTATTCAATTATTATTTTTTGTCAATTCATTCAATAAACTGGACTGTGTATTGTGTCTTAGGGTATATAAGTTAGGGAGAAGGAGTGACCGTAGCCCAGTGAAAAAGGAACTGACTTCTTAGTATAAAGGTCCAGAGAACGTTCCTCAGTCCGACTGAAATATTTCTCTGAAAAAAGCCAGCCTCCATCAAAGAAATAAATGCTGCAAGAAATGTTAGTCACACCAAAAATATTAGGGACCGAAATATTTCCTGTATTCGCCAATGAATTACTAGTGAATCATTAACATGAGCGAGGTAAAATCGCTGATAACGCATGAAGAATGTTTCTGAAAGACTACTCTCATTGACTGGAAGAAGACATGGGTTTTCTTTTACGTTTTTACATTGTATCCCATGAGCTTGTAACACTTCATCTGTAACATAAATAAGAGTAGAAACAAAATCAATTCATATAACATTCTTCTCAATACTCATTTCATAATGAATAAAAACATAATAATGTAATACTGATTGGAAATGATGAACGACATATTGAATGACTTGCTTGAAATATGAGCAATTAGAATTTTCATTGCATGGCAATAAATCATTGCCCAGGAACCTATACGAGGAATGAGATTTCAATACGAAATCAGTTGAGCAGTGGAACTTGATCATCATGACCAACAAAGAGGATACATTTTCATATATTGTTGATTTATTTTATTGGACACATTTTTAATATTCTTGATGTCAGATGTAGTAATAGAAAATTATGAGACAATTGTTATAAACATTGAAAGAGAACTTAATTCCTCCCTGAAGGTTGTTTTTGATAAAGGGATTTTAGCATTTATAAAACCTATAGTATAATGTATTCTGTGAATATAATCAAAATTCCTATGCTATTAAAATTCCTGATGTTCTATAATAAAAAAACTGATTGATAATTTTATGGTAATATTCAATTGATTCATTTCCAAACTAATTACATAATTTATATTATAAAGAGTCAATCTCTCTACAATAATACTTATTTTGGAACTGTAAGTGGAAATGTGATTATTATTTGATACAAAATCAATATGATTAATATATTTTTTTATTTCCAGTTTTTATGGAAAAAATCTACATTTAGTTATAAAATTTTACTTGTAGAAGGGCTTAATGTACTTCAATCAGTTGGGATATTGACAATTATTTGTAATTAGTTAGGATATTGATAATCTTATTAATTTAACCTTTCTTCGTCATTTGTAATACTCCAATCAGTTAGGATATTGATAATTTTATTAATTTATTGAATACTCTGGGAAGCTATGAAAATCTTTTCTTCGGTAAAGTATACGACTTCCAGTATACAGATTTGACAGGTTTTATGTATCATACCATTCATGAATTTTCAAAGCTATTCAATATTATTCTCAATATCCGAACTGACTGAATAATCCCGCATATTTTTTATAACATCGAAGAAGAAGAAGAATCTAAAGCTAATAATGTTGAACAAGAATCGAAAGCCAGTTCCTGATTCCCAATTTTGTTCAATAAGACAGGTAAACTTGAAACATGACTTATTAGACATATTTTTGAAATTGAATTGGGAATTGTGAAATAAATATCACATTATATTCCAGTAATTTCAAAGAAAACAACCAATACTGTAAGCAGGTTTCAAGAATACGATTTCGAATTTACTTAGGTCTACTGAATAAGTTTAATTGTAACGAATTTGATAACAACGTTTTCATTGCCAAATAAGAATTTATTATTCTAAATATACTGAATTTTTCAATGCTATCAACATGGAATTTTCTCTTCTTTGCAGTGACTTGGAAGAAAAGCTTGTGTTTTTATTAAAAGAAGTACTGTATAGGCACAGTTTTCAATAAACAGTATTGAAAAATAAAAGGTTGGGTACCCAGCATACCATTTAATAGAGAAATATCGGTAGAAATAGGAAAAATTAAGATATTTAAGACATAACTTCAAGGGAAGAGCACTTTAGTCTAGTAAATGGAAACTTTTACCACAACAGAAGTGAAAACTGAGCATTCGAAACAGAGAATGCTTGAATGAAGTCACTCACTATTGTATTGTCACATTAATCATCACCTGGAAAATTAAAAGTGCATCAGTTAGAAACTATCTTATAAAAAAGCATAACATTTTTTCTAAATAATTCAGCTCGTGGATGAGAAGAAACAAGGGAATTGGTGCTCATATTCAAGCTGAGAATATCTGGCAAACACATTCAATTACTAAATACTGTACTCAAATACAAGTATGACTTATCTTATTATATATACGTCTTTATGCTGACACGAAAAAACTTAGATTTTTAAATAAATATTACGATTCAATTGAATCAGGTAACCTACTAGTATTACTATAAGCAAGAGTTCACCAGTGGGGGCGATTGGTCAACAAAAATTATCACTGAAAGGGGGAGTGGGAGAGATAGTTACAAGGTAGATAAGAGTCTTGGGGCAAGATAAAACATGAACGAACCAGATGTTGGAGATGAAACTCATTTTTCACGGTAGTTTCATATGGGCGGCGGGCGGGAGGGGTTCGCTGCCATAGTTATTCCACAAAGAAACTAGTTTGATATTCAAGATACAGTAGGACTTAGCAGCGAAAGACAGCACTGAACTATAGATATACATTGCAATGTAGGCTAATACCACTTTGTAAGCAATTTATTATTGTTTCGTTTCAATCTCCAGGTATTTCGAACCATTTTCACTTTCCAACGAATTAATCTCGGATTTTGATACACAACATTTTTATATTCTTGATCTTAGCTAATTTGATACTTAGCAAGCACGACTACCTTGTTTTGATCTAAATGGTGACTATTCTGTTAGTGAATGAGTCATTTCTTTTTTGCTTTCCTTATAAAAACGTCTTACCAGTCACCTGTTTGTAGCACAAGGAGAAAGTAGGTTAATTGCATTGCTTGACAATGGAAACACTATACTCTTTAATGTAATTGATAATAGTACCGTATTTTTATAACAATGGCTTTTATTGGTAAAGTCCGTCCAAAGAGAGACACTTATTGTAATAAAAAAGGTCTCGCATATCAATCTACACTCGAGAGTAGCGAGAGTCTAATTGCTCTACGAGAACACTCTATTGCAATCAGTGTCTCCGTTTGGACGAGCCGTTGTTTTGTAACATTGAAAAATAAATATATTTGTCCAACTAAGAAGAAAGTCACTTACCCAAAAAATTCAATGTGATCACAATTAAATTGACCTTATACAGCTGGAAAAGAGAAACAGATATTCCACAAAAAATAAGTAGATTTTTTAAATAAATCAAGAATATTATGGTTACATCCATAAATTCATTTTCATTCACTCATAAAATTGAGGACTGTGTAAGATCTTTTTAATTAGAAAAACAAGTTGCTATCGTACTTAATCAAAACTAAAATATAGTTAAACAGAACTAAAATAAAGTTATACGAGCAGACTTTGCTCTGTTGACAATGTAACATGACAGTGTTTGATGTGGGCATTGAGAAGAAACATGTCAAATAAACTCAAACTATTTTACAGTAAGTGAAATAACTGGCATTAACGGTTGTTTGGCTCTTCAGAATAATTGGGAAACACTGATAGAGAAGTAAATAAATTCAATGAGTGCGAACCTGCGAACATACCAACCTTCGAGTGTATTAGGCAAGCAAACAATCATTCTCAATGAGACTGTACTTGTAACTTAATCTAACTGGTTCTACTTTTACAAACCAGTCAAATTTAAACCCCATTTGAAAGCATATATTTACACTTTTTTCAATTTTCCATCACATATTCAGGCACTAAAATTTACAATCCTTCATAGTCATCAAATATATTCTTCAAAACATCTTCCTCATTTTAAGCTTTTCTTGAAATTTTCATACATTGGTTTTGATTTTTCAAAAATCTTGTCAGTATTTCAGTATTCGATTTTCTCAATATCCAACTGTAAATAATAACATTGCGCTTCTTTATTAAGGAATGATATGATACTCAATTGATAGCACGACAAATTTTCATGTCATAAATATGTGACTACTTCGAGAATGGAATTACACTAATTGATTCCAAATTTCAGTTAATTTCCAGAAAACCTTAATAGCAGATAGACTGCAGACCATATATCAATTAATTTTATCATCTGAAATTTCAAACGCCAATCATTAGACTAATAAATGATATGACTATTTCTGATGGAAAACTTTGATGAGAATATTTGACCAGGAATGAAATGGAACTTTGGAGAATATAGAGAAAGCACATACGATAACAAATTATTCAGGAGTGATTTGCATCAGAATACCTGAATGAAAAAATAATTGGTTTTTTAAATAGAAGAGATGAATTTTAAACTTTCAATTATGGATTTTCTCATTTATCTAACATCTCAACTAATTAATATCCGTAGCACAACATGTAATCTATTATTTTATCTTCGGTAATTTTGGTAACCTTGAATGATCGGGTCCTACTTCTCTGAATGTTGTACAAAGATTTTCTTAGGGAAGTTCAATCCACTCGACTAAATCCTTTTAGTGCACAATTTCATTTTGCACTAAACTCGATTGTTGTTTGAAATAAGTGATTTTAAATTAAAAAATATTTTTAAAAGACTCGAATTAATAATAGTGCAATATCTAAACATAAAAATCCAAGACATTGTTAGAACTTGTGAAATATCGTCATCAGAAGTGAGTTTCGAAAACAAGAATAATTTTTTATAAAAAAATTTATAATTTATAAACCTTTACTGGATCTAACTGAATTTATGCTCTTAAATATTTTTTTATGAAGGGATTAAGGCAAAATAGTACAAGAAAGATGATAATAAGAAATGGTAGTTCTGGTTTTCCCTCATTTAAAATATTTTAATTGTTTATAGCAACAAATTTGAATTTCCAAAAGCCAACAAATAGAAGTTGATGACAACAAAATGTGTATCCAGTAGCCAATTTTACTTCTTTATAATTGTCAAGAATTACATTATTACCGCGACCTGTATATATTGGGGCCCAACAATAATAATAATAAGCAATGCCAAGGTTCTGTAATGGAATTATTTGTCTCCAGGATTTGGCAGTAGCATTTAAAAAATATCAAATTGATAATGAAGGCATTAGACATACTGAAGCAAAACTTGAGACAGTGCTTCGAGAGATCTATTGAACTACTGAGTTTGACGGTATTCACGTATAATTCCTTTTACATTTTCTTTCTCCAACCTGTTTTGTCTTAAAGCGTTGGGTGGTAGCTCAGATCATCTTCTCCACTCACTCCCTCTCGTCATCTCATTTACATTCCTAACCCTCTTTTATCCTTCAATAGTCACATAACCAAGATAGGGACGATCTCAACCTCTACTACCCTCCAATCAGGGACGTTGAACATTATTTGCTTTTTGTTACTGTCATCTCGCATTCTAATAACATATTACCATTTTAGCTGCTTTTCCTCCACTACATGCATCATCTTCTGATGGGATTTTTTAAAATAGTATCATTTCTGACCCCACCTTGTTTTACCAACTGATATTATTAAAAGTTTCATTTCAATATCTGTGATCCTGGATGAACATGCAGAAGTAACTGACCAATTCTCAGTCGCTGTCAATGGATATGTTTATAAGAAATAGCAAGGATTTAGATAACATTCCAATCACATTTTACAAGAAGATTCTGCCTCCTCTTCTTCTGGCAAAATCACATATCTTCCATTTCTCTCTGCAAATGAGCATCTTTCCTCATCTTTGGAAGTGTTCAATCATTCAGCCTACTCCCAGTCACAAACCCATCTTCACCAAAATATTTTAGACCTATCCACATTCATTGTTCTATCTCCGAAGCTTTGGAAAAGACAGTACATGAACAGGTTACACGCTATCTTAATTCTTTTGATTTCTTCTGTTAACATAAATCTGGCTTTCGACTATCACACAGCACCACTACTGCACTTAAATTTCTGAAGATATCAGGGGTGGTATGGATCATCGGCTGCGGACGCTTCTGATCTCATTTGATTTTACAAAAGCTTTTGATAACGTTTCACACTCCATTCTACTGAATGAATTGATGATCCAGTGCAATTTTTCCCTGTCGTGTGTGGTGTGGTTTCGATACTATCTTGTTAGTAGAAATCAGGCAGAAGGGCTGATGGCGTGATTTCTGATTAGCGCCTGTAGTTGCAGGTGGCCTCAGGGTCTGTCCTTGGTCCTCTCTTGTTCTCTATTTATATAATGTACCTTTAATCCTGTTGCACTTATGTTATCATCTTTATGCAGATGACCTATTCTTTTATATAAAATTTTCTCCTGATAATGCTGAAGATGCTGTATCAAAGTTGAACATAGATATTTGTGAACTACCCCAATGGTCTAAAGCTCACTTCTTAACTCCAATTCCACTAAATGTAAAAGTATAATTATTGGTTACCATAGATTAGTTGGTAGAGTTGATATGAATGTTATTCCAAAAGTCAAGCTAGAAGGTGAAGAAATACGAGTACAATTCTCTGATTCTATCAGGATCTTGGATATCCAGGTCGATTGTAAATTAGGCTGGGCTCCTCAGGTAAAATCAGTTACTGATGGGGTTTTTGCAGCTGTGAATCAGTTGAAAAGGCTTAGGCGGTTTCATCCTATTTCTCTAATCACCCTTGCATATGCTCTGATACTGCCAGTATCTGACTATTGTTCTGTTGTTTATAATGACCTGAAATCCTCAATTTGAAACTACAAAGGACCTTCAACTATTCAATCCGTTTTATTTTTGATGCCTGAAGAGACATATCAAATTTCTTCTGTCGTCTGCGTTGGTTGAAACTAAGGCAAAGTAGAGAGTTTTCCATCCTTTCACATATCACATAATCACATAACTTCTCAAAGTAAAACATTCTGGCCCTGACTACTTGAAAAATAGCCTAACGTTTTGCACAGATGTTCACTCCAGAGCCACTCTATCCCACCAATTCACACTACAGATGCCTCTCTACCGAACTGAAATGTTTAATAAATCTTTCCTAGTTGTTGCATCACGATTGTGGAATTCATTGCCATTTCATATTGTCTCAGCTCAATCTTTTCATTCATTTAAATCCCGCCTATATCTTCATTTATTAAGGGAACAATCTTTGTACATGAACTGTATCATCATCATTAAGTTTTTCACCACCTCTTCTCACTCCTTTTTCTTTTCATCTCTCTTTTTATTTCATTTCTAGTCTTCTTCTTACTAGCATTATTAATCATTATTTTTTCTTCTTTAGCAGTAAGATTTTTTGAAACTTCTATTCCTTCTGTTATAATTAAGTTTTATTTCAATAGGCTTAAGCCTTGTAACTATTTTCAATGGCAATAAAGAAAATAAATAAGAAAAGATTCGAGAGCAATGGCGAATAATTTGAATGGATTAGAGAATGGGGGAAGAAAATTCAATTAGTAGTTCGCCTGAGAATATCGAAATCTGCTTAATTTTGTACACTTTATATCCCATTCCATTACAAATACGTTGAGGAATACGTTTATAGAATATGTTTTTAAAGGTGAGTACTATAGTGTAGCTACAATTGATTTAGTTGACATTTACATGTCATGACCGTAATTATTAAAGGAATAAACCGATTGACTGTGCCAAAATTGAATTATACCCCCAACATAAAATATACTCTGAATAAATAAATAAATGAATGACTAGACTGTCCAGTTAAAAGTGAAATTATGTTAACTCATGAGGAAAACAATCTAAGCTGTAGAATAAGACAAACGGGATTTTATTCGGGTTGGAAAGTGAATTTACATTTGAAAACCACAATGACATTTACAATTACATTTGACAACCTAGTACAATGTAAAAGGCACTGTATACGGTTCACTTACGTGTTGCAAACCCAGTTTATTGGATAAAACATTTTGAAAAATGTCCTATTATTTAGAAATAATAATTATATTAAAATGGGAGGGGTTTTATAGATGATAAACTAAGGAAAAAAGAGATATACATTAAAGGTCATTTGAAACTAGTAATTGATTTGCTCTCAATTTAAAATATTTGTTTATTAATAAAAAACATTTTTGAAGAGTATTACATGATTTGCAGATGAAATTTTAAAATTAGCGTCCATTTTCATTCCTACGAACAATAACTTTTGAATGAAGGGAAATATTCTACCGAATTGAAAAAGCACTACTTTGGCAAGTAATAAGACGTTAGAAAACATCATCAACAGAAAAATACGATCTTTTCAAATGGAAAAGTAAGCAAATTACCAATCATTAGTTTCCTTTGATGAAGAAAATAAATAATTATTTTCAAAAGTTTTATAGTTTTTAAAAAACATGTTTCAAGATGGGTATTAAGAATATAACTTTTTCCAAGTTCATGTAAGTCTATAAATTGTATAATACCATTCTGTTGTACATATCTACATTATTTACAAATGTGTCCGAGAAATCAGTGAATCGCTGTACAGTCCCTAGCTCTCAATATACAACAACTTGTATAGTTGTAGAAGTTTTAAAGCGCATAGCAGTGGAGAACACCATTAAATGATAATGAAGAAAGAAAGAATATATTTAACGAAACATTAAATGTTGATTCTACGTGGTCCCATTGTTTGGAGTGCGAAACATTTGAGTTGACATCACATTTTGGAGAACCTCTTCCACCTTATTTGCCATTTTTGTGCGCTTGAAACGCAAGCATTCATTAATTATATCTTTAAGGAAATTCACGCGATCCTCAGTATTTCCTTTCACCATTTCCAAATGCTTAAGTAAAGGCGCGTAATCTGTAGCAAAACAGAGAGAAAAACAAATTTCACAATAAAAGTAGCTGCAAGAATAAAGGCCTTTGACAAAAACAATACAAACACTTCACTAGATACTTGAAACAATATAGTAGTTGAAAACTTTACTTGCTCTAAAATGTTTCAATTGCTCTTTACTCTCTTCTAGGGCATCGTTTCACGTTTATCACTGCCACTATGTTTTTCTCGGTACAAAGATTGACATGACAGCCTGGTCAAATGGGAAACTGAACAATTTCTTCAAGTCTTCTCAAACAGAAGAGCATTTGCAAATTGAAAGTAGTAAAGATAGTCCAAGTAGAGTGAGATTTGAAAATCAGTTTGAAAAAAGTTCTTTGAATGTACTTATTCGAAGTGCATCATTAGAATTAAATGCAAGGTTTACACCATTCGAATTACTAAGGCGCTGAAATCTAAGGCCTCCCAATCTAATTTGAACTAAAGCTGTACGAAATGGATCAACAAGGGAGCGACTGGTCACAAAAATAGCCTCTATCAAAATTGATTTTGACCTGGTAACTTTTAAAACCGATAGCTTACTAAATTTTCCTCTTAATAATCTACTTATTAAAATCCATTCATAATTCATTTTAAGCCGATACTCATTAAATGTCTCCTCTAGTGCTCATTACTAACTTATTGCTCAGTTCTGATTCTGCTATCAATTCTTACCATCATCAACAAACTGACTAACAGTTCATTTAGAAAACGGCAACTTCCTATCCAGAAAACGTCCACACTAATTATATTGGATATTCTTAATTGGGTATTTTTTACCACTTTAAATTTAAACCAATAAAGATTTTATTTTGATTCCAAATTGAGTATTCATTACCACTTTAAATTTACACTAAAACCACAAAAAGGAAGCAAGAAACCTCTGTACCATGTTGTATTCGCAATACAACCCTTCTAAATATTCTGACTAGAATAGAAAAAGATTGTCTTAACTTCAAAACTCTCATATTTGAACATTTAAATTACTGTCAATATTCATTGTCGTTCTGAGAATGAATTTTATATTTTCAGTAAATTTTTATACGAATTCGTTTGCCATCAAAAAGGGGGTTCGAAAATTAAAACACATTACTTACTCAACAAACGCCTATGATATTTACTATTTTTCATCAATAATTTCTTTCCATTTTCATGTTCAACAAATTCAATAATTAATTAGACCAAACCCAAATTATAATTTCTTGAAATTTCCAAATTGTTTTTAAATGCCTGGCTTTTCCGTATGTGGCCTTAAAGAAAACCTCTGTGTACAACATTTCAAGTGATTGACATTTCAAGTCATTATTACTGTGAATCTTTTACCAGCAGTTAACATATCTATTAATGGGAATGTATAAGAATACCAAGCAGTTGGTTATGTTTACAACTCATCGGTACCGGTAATTTTCATGCTAAATGAAAATTCACCTTCATTCTCAGAAATTCACAATACTATTAAAAACTGAACTTTAAAATAGTGTTTAACAATTATTGAAAGAAGCCGCATTTTGTATAAATCAGTTTGTAACTGAACTTTGCAGGACAGTCATTCTCTTTGTAATAATATCTTATCATAGAAATAAAACTAAAGGCAAATTAATGTATTTTTCACTGAAATGTTCAGTATACAGAAAAGTAAAATCTCATATTCAAAAAAAGGATGGAAATCTTATTTATTATCAAATTATGAAATCAATATAAATGCTTTGTTCTAGAACGAAACAACTTGTACAGGTCATTGAAATAGCCTATCGAACAGTTTCAGACACTGTAATGCAACAGTAACGTAGCTAATATTTTGCTAATTAGAACGCAAAGAGGAGATTATGGTACCTGTGCGCTTTCGTATTATTCCAACTTTCAGCATTTTCTACAGATGTCTTTCACATGGCTTGTGGATTTTTTACAGATTTCATTAAATTCAGTTGAGCTTTGACAATATCAAGCCCGGTTTCCCTATTAAATCTGCTGTATCCTATTGTGCAACCACAGACAAGATTTTAAATTGAAATCTATTGTTGACTTTTAGATAGATATGCATCTATTTCCTTGTCTGCGGTGTTAACTATGAAAAATACTTCAAAAATCTAGTTCTATTCCATTCTTAGACGCGATTATTTTATTTAAACGCTTGCAATGGGTTAATCATCTATTGTCAACTTTTAGATAGAGATGCATCTATTCGCTTGTCTGCGGTGTAACAAATGAAAAATCCTTAAAAAATCCAGTTTTTTTGTTAAGCATTACATTAAACTGAAACGTATTTCTACATTTACATTAATAAATGTGATATACTCACTTTTGCCCGGCCTCCTTACTTCTTTGTAGGCAAGCTTTTTAAGGCTATGATTATGGTTCCTTATATCTACTAGTTCTCTCCTAGATAAATTGTTGACAGCGGAGATATTATTGATCATGCTCAGCAATGGTAGATGGTTGGATTGCGATAAAGTCGTGATGTTTTCTTCTATATGATTAGAATTCCAGTCCGGGGGATCATCGTAGATGGGAGTGAGAGTTGGAATGGTGCGTGGACTGGCTGGCGGAGAGGAGGGTGGCGGTGAGGAGGGTGTGAGGGGAGGCGGCACGCTCGTTATGGGGGTTAGGGGTGGGGGCGGGGCTGACAGCGACACTTCCGACACGTTGTTCGGAAGGCCATCGTACGGCTGAAGCACTGGGGGCGGCATATCGCGGGCAGGAGGGGAAGGAGAACGTGGACTGTCCGGAATCGAGCTATTAACAACCTCATCTGCAAAATAAGAAACACAACGCAATACCTTATAACTAGCTGTTGCCATAGGAGAGATGTGGACCAAATTGCAGACACCATTCTTCCCCTATCACCATATTAATGGAACTGGTGTGGAGGAGCTGCTGTCAGTGTTGTCCGCAAATCTCTTCTCGATATTTCACTCTTCACATTTATCGATGATAATAAATAAATACCCCACATTAATAATGAGATTAAAATCTTCCTGACCCCACATTTTAAAAATATTTCAAACTTGATTACTATGATTTTGTTTATCTTGAAAGTAGAGATTTCCTCCAGCATTTAATATTCTAGTCCAGCTCATTTTAATAGATATACTGTGAGTGTAGGCAATGTACGTTTTTATATGCAGTAAATAAGTCGTAGATAAAGATGATAAATTAAAGGCCATTTTATTGAGATTCAAATACCTGTAGCCTTCTTAAGGCTAGCCTTATACGGAGAAGAAGATGATTTATTGTGCTTCAGGGTGAAATTTCTGAAATAGATTACTGAAATAGACCTAACCCAAGATTTTGATTCTTCAGTTGAAATCTTGCAAAAAGCAGTTTTTGGCAATAGCCTGTTGGATTCAAATTGATTGTATTTTAGTAATAATAAATAAATGAATGAATGAATAACCTGTCATGATGATTAATAAAACGAAAAATGGAGTCAAAACATGGGAATTTTTTTTAAATCTGGAGTTTTTAGCTTAATGGTAACACAATAGCTATTACTTATGAAAGACTGAGTACGATAATAATATAGATTCATAAAAAAGGTATAACATTTCGAAAATTAATAAAGATGTTCGCTCCCAATTCACTTTACAACAATATATTGCATCCATCAAACAATGAATATTGTATTACTTGAAATTAACATGAAGATTTGCTGCTTCTTGGTGTTACAAGTACTATTGTGCCAAACTGCATAATTGATGTACATATTCTTCAATTTCCATCGGCCATTACAATCCCATTTCATTAAAACTCGACAATTTACAACATTTTTATTGTAATGTTCAAGTTTAGCAATAATACTATAGTCGCATGCTATATAAATAGAGACTTGAATATATCCCAATACGGTTGATACAAATAACTATTGTCAATATTACTAGTGTTACTAAAATATTCAAATTTATAAAACTAAAAGAATTTGATAAATTTCCAGTTTACTCCAATTCCTTATTTTTCCAATGTAACTTTTGAGACTGAATGACGACTGAATAACGTCCACAGGCAAGCAAACGTGATTTTGAATGAATTGAAGCAGTGTAGAAGTAGTGATCATCCTGATGAAAGAGCATTTAGATATGCTCTAGATGTCTAGATAACTTGATAACGATCCCTGCATAAAGGAATGTCATGTGGCACGTTATTTTTTCTTGGCCGGTTAACAGTTGTGCAATTGAATCAGCCCAATTTTTGGATGACATTACTTTATATATATTTTCCATTAGCTAACAATTTCAAAACGGGAAAGAATGAAACCACCATTTACAATCTGACAAGACTCTAGTTTTTTTTTTCATTTACTATACTTGGAAAATGGTTTATGCTGATAATTATCTCATTCTCTTCCAAGAATTTATCGATAAAAGGGTATTTCTCTCCTAAATTTTATGAGAAGATTTTGAAATAGAATTCAATCGATAAGATGAATGAATATTTCACTGATATTACAGCGACGATGTGTTTTATCCTTTCATCGATATCCACAATCAGGCATAAGGTCTCAAGTCATAGTGAAGATTGTCATAAGAACCCAACGAATTTTTATAATTATATTGCTAGGTGATCCAAATTCAACAGCGGCTTTCAATGACGTCACTTTAAAAGTTTTCCTTCATTTCCCACCAATGAGTTACAAACGTAGGCGTCTATTCATTTTCATACACATTTAACTATCAGGCTTAGATGACTTATCAATTTAAGAGCTAAACACACTCAGAAGCTATCCCAAATTTCCCACCAGTGAGCTTTCAAGGTTGGTATTAATTTTTCGTAGGTATATGTCAAACTTCCAGGCTCCCATAAGATCTCAAATAGGTGAGTTTCATTCAGGCACATCGAGACTATTCCCCCAAAGTACAATATTATTTGACATTCACAAATAGTCAACATTGATTGAACATGATAAACTTGACGATAAATTCCAAATAACAAAATTAAACAAATAAAACTTACCTGGCTCGCAATTCACAGCTGGCAAAAGCGGAGGAGGGGGCGGAGGGGTGGTAGGCACAGGCGGCGGCGGTAACGGTGAGGGGGGAGGAGAGGGACTTGGCCTCTTAACCAGAACGTCTCTCGGTATAGGTCCCGGTTTTCTTTTACTAGTTGGTCTCGGAGACGACAGAGCATCGCCAGAATTTCTTTTTGTCCCTGTTCTATGCGGAGAGCTTCCTCCAACTAGATCTATGTCAGCCTCATCAACCATCATTCTCTGCAAAATTATCAACACATGATAGTAATGCTCAATTGCTTTCAGTAGGTGCTTTCAATGTTTGAGATACCTCTTGCAAGAGGCTACTTACTGGTATACCATTTAGGCACATTTAATATGAGATGTTGCTACATACAAACAAATTGGATGTTCTGTTGCTACAACAATAACGGTAGCCAAGCTTTGGTTAGAACTAGTTGCTATTCCACTAATCTCCACCCAAAAATTCCATGTTACAACCAGAAATAGCAGCTGGCACATCAAGTTCATTTTAACTTCAGAATTCAGTTTTAACAATATTAAACTAATCCAGACAAAGTATAAGAAACCAAATAATTTTAGCTTTGAGCTGACTTTTTACATGTTGGAGCAAGGAAAAGCATCCTGTATATTGAAAAAATATCAGTAGTCAAAACAATTTGACATGAGAGATTGTATTTAACCAATTATTTATTAATTTATGATACATCTAAAACCATCACTGTAAATAACATAAAAATTACTAGTATAATGATCTTTTGAAATCAAGACTATTGTCTTTCAAGAAAAAGCTAAAATAAAAATGTAAGTCTACTGAATAGAATGCATAAGAACATAAAATATATAATAAAAAAAAAACAATTGTAAATACCTTATCTATTTTGAATGGATTTCCGAACATATGCTGACGCACAGGCGTAGATTCAACTTCTCTCAAAGACGGCTGCATTTTCTTTAAATACTCTTGATAATTGCCCATTTGACTGACTGGCATACTATGCAGATTATCTGGAAAAATGAATAATATTTAATTTAATGACTATTACCGAACCCTTATAGTAGAAGGAATAATAGACAGTAGTTGCAGCAATGCAGACCGGTAAGCCTTAAAAAGGTAAAATATCAACTTACCATCATCAACAAGTTTTGTATGGGATAAGGCAGGTTGAAGAAAGTTGGCACGCATCCTCAGTACTTGATCGAGTAGATTTCGTCGAGGAATATCGAAAGGATTTCGAAAACTTTGTCCACCAGGTCGATATTGCTGATTGCGATTTCTCACTACTCCCACAATAAATCCATTGAAATCATTCAACTGGTCGCGTAGTGCAGTAAATTTATCTACAAAAAGCACATGTTGAAAATTAAAGTATACATTTTCAAATAAATCAATCTTCATGGTTTTCAATTATCAGAAACACTCATGAGGATACACCAGAATTTTTCTAGAATCATTAATACGATTTATTTTTAGAGAAAACTATTAACCAATAACTAGATAATTTACAGAATTAGTTTAGTATATAAATTAGATTGCATTTGTCAGCAGTCCCGTTCGCACCAACAGTTAAGGCGTTACCTCTGATAGCACTCTTGCTGGAAGCTTCTCCGGCGGCCTCGAGTTCGAATCTCGCTTAGCCTCGGATGTTTTCACCTTTATCATCATTATGCGCAAGTCTCATGTAGGCATTGAGATGTTTTTTATATATTTCTTTCTGCTAACTTATTCGATAAACTTTTTTCTCAGAAAGAAAAAAATAAAAGTTATTTCATTAGATGCCAAATGTAATAAAGTAATATTTATTTTCGAATTAATTTCCAATTTTGTTTTGATTTCCATAAGCTATTTAATGCTATATCATTTAGTATAGTATTGAGAGAAAACTCGAAAACTGATAGAGTAAATTGAAAAGAAAAAACAGAGGCTCGGCGAAAATAGAACCGCATGCCCGGTGACGTGGCGTAGGATGGCTTTTTTGAAACACAATTCTGAATTTTAGCAAAATCCTACATTTATTTGTGATGAGAATGAAGATTGTCATTCTTTTTATTCAAATTTGAGTTTCATCAATTAAATAATTTTTTTGTTATCTATTGTTGGAAATGACCTAGTAAATGGAGAAAAATGACAGAAATGCATAAGATTATTAATTACCTTGTAGCAAAGGATGCGAAACTAGATCTTTCTTCAGAGGATTTCTATTCATAACTCTAACACCTTCATTTACAGGAGACGAAGAAGAATTTGATTTATTCACTGTTATCTGCTTGCTTCCAACTTCGCTGCATACCCTTTACAAAACAAAAAATTAGTCATGGGAAATTCTACATCAATATTTGAACATTCCAAGGTCTCTAAGCTAATTTCACAAATATCTGTATTAAAAATGTGGTCTGTTAGAAAAATGATCTAAAATGTACTTTTTATATAAAATGTACTTTTTATTTTGTAGAAATTCCGGTAAATTTCCTTTCCCACCTTTCAGTAATTTTTGGGGATGTGAACCTCACTGTTATCCAATATTAATAATAATCCCCTTTTCGGCGGTTCCAAATAGTTCAAAATAACTTTCATGTAAGCCAATTGCTACATTCAACACTTAGAAATTCCATCTGCATGCAAGATTTTCAGGACGATTAAAAAACTTGATTACATGTTGAAAAATATTGTAGAAAACTTTTAGAATGTCGAAAATATCAAATGAACAACAATGAAGTATAGGATTGTGACACATGAAGGAAGGAAAACATGAAATTTAAAATGAATTACCATCACAATCATATTAATAAAATCTACATACCGGTCATATTCCATTTTAGCCTGATTTTTTAACCTCTTCAAATAGTTTAAAACACTATAATTCAAGCAGTTGTCATAGTTCTCAGGAATAAGTTGTTGTGCAAGTGCCATGGATAAGCCCATCCTTTGTAAAGCTCTTCTTAATGGCTGAAAAATTATGTAGCAAAGACGATGTATGAACAAATAAGACATTAATAATGTTTCACAAACTTTAAAGACATTAAGAAACAACAATGAAGCAAGCCATGAGGTACAAGGTCAGTTTTTTTAATAATTACTATTTCAATTTTAAGCTTAAACATGAAAACTAATAGAATCTCATTTTTGTTAAATTCAGCTTCAATAAATAATTACAAAATAAAATCATTAAAAATAACGAAATTGATTCACATTATAAAGCTCTTGAAATAATAGGAGTAGAAACAATATTTTTTTAATGTGATTAGGCTTCAAACTTAATTACAAGATATTCAAGATTGATGCAATATGTTATCTGCTTAATGACACACGTTCCACTCCTACTAGAATTCTCTGCACTTCTATTCAAGCACTAATTCATTAAAGAATATAATTTTAGAAACGGCTGTATTTTGTGAATCAGATTGTGTTTTTATTTTTAGCGAATGAGACCTTCAAAGCTGGAGTTTGCTTTGAAACAAACTAATCTAGTAATTTTGAGTACGGTAATGTAGTAGTTTATTATACTATTTTTGCTACTCCTATCTATTTATAAGGGTTACATATAAAGAAACAACAAGCTTTTATCCTAAAACTGCATCTATTACTGAATTTCGAAACTAGAGTGTTATACGTTATGATTTACTATTTCGCATGTTAATGCATAACTTGTATCTGCTTCATTTCAATATTTTTTATGTACTTCAAATTAAATAAAGCACTGTGATTATTTTATCTTCAATATTAATAAAATTCAAAATTAAAACACAGTATTACGTTAATGGCAACCGAACCGTACGTCATAACCATAACCAAGAAATGAAGTCAAGGTTGGACTGAATGAAAAAGAATAAACAACTATTAAAAACTTACCGCAGCGTAATATGCTGGCATGGTTCTCAAGTAATTCGAGAATTGAGTACGCCACTCTTGAGTGAACTTTTGTCTATGAACTTTGAATAATTCATCCAGTAAGGGAAGGAGAACAGGATAGTTATAAGGCATCACAAACAAGTTTACACACGTTAGATTTGTACTTGCTTTCAAATATCCAAACGGATGACCAACCTCAGAGTTTTTAAAACTATTGGGTACAAAAACCTGGAAAGTATAAATATTGAAAATGAGAATACAATCAGTAAATTCTGCAGAGAAATCTTTCAACAAAGTATATGAAGGATTTCTTTTCTACAGTATTCATTGTTACAGCATAATGTTACGAGTCAAAAGATTTCAATTTCAAATGAATGCCATTCATAGAGGAACTTGAATCAATAAACAATCAAATACCGAATTTACTCTCGAATGATCAAGTACTAAGACTTTGGTACTAAATAAAGTGATACTCTTTTAGAGGTTAAGATGCTAACGATGCAGTTCAAAGCTTGTAGCTTTACATATTATCTCAACATTGATAGATGAAATGAAACCAATCCATAAAAAACGTAAAAAGAAAAAGTTCATTTAATTTTCAGAAAAATTATTAAAATACATCTGGTTTGACCAGATAGTTCATGATACTTCCAACTTTATTATCTTAGCTTAGAATTCATGAGATGAAATTGAAATTACAATTATTGAAGACAGAAAAATAGCAAACAATCAAAATCCATATCCAAGAGCTAATTTTATTAGACAATTTAAATTATGCCAACTCAAATTGTGCAAGAAGTCGAGAACTAATATACTTTTTTATTTCGCTTAGCTAACAATCCCATTTATGAATCAAAATGAGTTATGAATATAAACAGCGTACCGTAAGTGTAATTAAGCTAATAAATAACAACAAGCTGAAATAAACTTGCAAGATGATTAAATCACTCACCTGCCAGCAGACTGTAGGCTGTTTTCTTGCAAGTATGAATTGTGTAAGCGGACTTGGTTCTAATTCATATTTATCAAAAGGCAAATTTTCAATCACCATTGGTTCTTGACTTGTGCAAGTAAATTTTACATTTGGATGAGCTGAACGAGGAGGCTGCAAAGTAAAAATATTCATCAAACTATCAACCGAATTATGCAGAATATGCAACTATTTTAATTTGTGAACAACACATTGAAAACACAATTCACAATAAAATAGTTATTATTTTGAAAGCACAATAACTCTGAAACACATTCAAGAGAAAAACTTGACACTGTGATTCGTTTTATCTGTAAGAATGTAACATGACTCTTCAAACGGTAAAAAACAAATAAAGCAATGTTGTGTGTTACGAGTAGTTATTTCAGAGCCTATGTTAGTAATATTGTAGTTCGCTTTTCGTAGAAATTTAAAAAAATCATAAAATGATTTTCTGTCATATTCTAAATGTCAAAAAACGTGTAAAACTGTTGATAGCATTAGGACTTGGGATTTTGGCTAAAGCTACAATATCAAAATAAATTTGAACGAAAGTGAGCGAAAATTGGAAATATGAGTATGGTAAATCTCACTAGAGAGGAAGCAGTGAGGTCAGGCCAAAACGATTCGGGAATAGGCCAAAATCCGACAGCAAATCCTTTTTGAGCAGATCTTGGAACGTAAATCAACCTTCGACAGCTATGCCAAGCTGTATTGTTCAATGTAGGTCCAGACCCCACAGGCGTACTAGTTCCATTACTATTTGGCCGAGCCTAGAAATAACAATTTCTATTAACACTACAAATTCATTGAACTTACAATTACTAAATAAACAACAGTAATCTGAAATAAACTTGAAATATACAAAAAGTTCAATTGGACATTCACAAGTTTGTCTATATTATTGTCCGTAAGTGAATAAACTACAATTTTATTATAGCATTTTTTCACTTATACAGAACTACTAACTGTTTAAAATTAATGCAAAAAACGAATTGAACCCTCAAATTACTACCATGCTATAAATAACAATACAGTATATTAGTACATAATCAATCAAGAAAAATAAGCTTTATGAAACTGAATTAAGAATTCGTTTTATTTAATTAATTAGCAGACACCCCACTAAACATTCACTCATTTCAACTCACCCCGTTTTGATTTGAGAAAAGCTTCATAGGCATTTCATTCTGGTTACTCGGATTTATAATTTCTTTATCCCAATCCCTACTATCCATTTCAGACTCACTATCTATTGACAGATCTTGATTATCTTTGCCTGTGAACAAAAATATAGAGATTAGGAAACGATAGAAATTATAGTTTTAAATGCAATAAAAAAATACAGAAAATTAACTATGAAAATTACAGACAACTACAAATAATTCATGAGTTTTAACACATGTTTTTTAAGAATAAATTTATTGGCTAAATTTGAAAAGTACGAATGAATTTCGGATGAATAATGCCTGCTTCAAAAACTAATGTTTGTGCTCATATTCCATTTTTTTTTTTTTTTTTTTTTTAATATTAGGCTTTACCCACACAGGTTCCGTTTCGTCAAAAACGAATCCGTCAAATTTAGAATCAATTCGAATTCATTGTAAACAGGAGTCCTCAGACGTCCTCCATTCGGTTCAGTCAAATGCTCTCCGTTCCGAGTTTTTCGGAAGCAAGTCAGTCCGTCGACTGACAGTTCGCGCATGTGCAGACGACTTTGGCCGTTACTTTACACATACTCTGTAAACTTTAATGTCCTTTCATGCAATACAACCGACCGACAGTCTGTAGAAATTTGACGAATCAGTCATTGACGGAATGAAACCAGTTTGGGACAGGTCTTATGCTGTTTCTAGAATTGAATCAGATTTTATTGATCTCTTCTAGGTTCAAGACAATAAAAATAATATAGAATTAGTAACATCAAAAACACGTTCAAATTCTGCATCGAGCACAGGTGCTAGGTATCGTGATAGGTATATTCAATAGGTGCCCTACAAATTATATTACAAAAAATATCAATCTTGAAATAAAAAATTAAATTTTTATTTCGATTATTAATATATTTATAGTTTAGCTTCATACAGTCAAACTTCTATGTGCAAAAACTCCAAATAAAAAATTATTACACGTAAAACTTTTTATGGTGTCCCTTGTAATAATTGCAATCTTATAAAGACAACCTCTTTTTAACGAATACCTCTTTAGAATGTTTTTGAAGTTTTTGTCTGGATAATCAATTTCGCTATCCATAAGTTCAACTGTACTTA
This sequence comes from Conomelus anceps, assembly GCA_948455865.1. NCBI lineage: Eukaryota > Metazoa > Arthropoda > Insecta > Hemiptera > Delphacidae > Conomelus > Conomelus anceps. Next base: position 33,663,385 of record OX418217.1, read on the forward strand.
CTTGAGTCTATCGTCAGACACACTGTATACAAAAACTGTAAATTGATAAAATTCTGTTTCATTATGTCGTATAGTACGGTACATAAAATTGATATTCCTTGGAGTTCATAGTTGCTTTTATCCAAGAATAATATCCAGCGTAAAATTTTACTTAAAAATCTAACGTCATAATCAGATTAGCTTACTTTCAGATGTAATTGGAGGTGGATCTGGTCCTCGTTTCTCAAAATTGATAACTACTCCACTCTGAACTTTTTGTACTAAGCTGTCTATACATTGCATCAACATCCTATGCGATGTTATAGAGTATGAACGACCTGCAAAATAAAACTCGTTCAAAATGACAATATAAATACTCTAAATGACGTTCCAACATATTCGAAAATGACGATTTTTTTTAGTTTTCTAAAAATTAGCAATAAATGTTGAGTTTTCATATATTTAAACAGAGATACCTAATAAATAAATTGAACAAACCTCTACTATCAATGTTTCGAATATTTTGAAATAGACCTTCCGGTAATAAATTATATTTAAAAGAAGAAGGCCTACAGAGATAGACTAATAATACTATTATTTCGGTCAAATATAATTTAAAACTTGATTTTCCAAACCAAATGTTATAATCTAATATATGAACATCTTGATGCTGTCCTCTGTCGACGAAAAAATAGCGCTCCATGTGGCAAAAAACGAACTAGGTGCCGAAGGAAAAGAGAAGAAAGAAAATATGGAGAAGAGAAAGAAGGTAAAGAAGAAAGAGAAAACTATTAAATTAAATTTGTAAATAAGTTAGGTGACGTTATAGAAACACAGATTCGATTGAATATAGGAAGCAATCACACATTAAAATGAAGTGCTAGAGTACGTGCTTAGTCATACCTCCTGTCACTTCACACATTGCATCGATTGGCGAAGAGTCACTAGGCACTAGGCCAGAGTCTCTTTCCACAGCAGGGGTACCAGACAGCCTCAACACTAGAGAAAACAGCCGCTGATCCCACCTGAAAGGCTCTCTTGTCATTTCTGAGCCAGGAATCGGAGAGTGCATTGGCAGATTGAACTGAAATTGAAAAGTTATAAATAAAACAAACAATTTCAAGTTGATAATCAATTTTTGCTGAAATGTGTATTTGCAATGAATAAAAACACACGATGCAATCAATTTCTTATTGAAGAAGTAGAAGATGAAAAACAGCTAATAAGAGACTTTTTCAATTTACCGTGCCAATCAAATCTATTACATTCAGCATGCATTATGATTATCCAGTGAAAATTATTATAGAGTACATATGATGAAATATCACTTGATACAGGATTTGATTTTTTTACTGGGAGACTGCTAAATATTCAGAGCCGCATGCATTTTAATTTTCACTATGAATTTTATGGCAGAGTTCAAGTTTCTCTAGCTTACAATAGGTTGAGATAGTTCAGTAAATAACGATCCATTTTTACAGCGTACATTCCGCTATTTTCCATAGCGGTAAAGAGGAGCTGATACAGTCGCTTTGTACGCTTGTTCTTGAAAGAATCATTTGTTTCAATATTGTCGACACATAAGATGATTGAGACCCTTCAAAAAACTACATTTTCGAATAAACTCATGTAAAAGTTTAAAAAATTATCAATTAGTAAAATCTGATCAAACAAGATGAAAAATCTTGATTCACTGATTAAGGGGAGCACTCTTCATCTTCACAATGACGAAGAAGTGACATTTTATTCAATAATGTATGATCATTTTCCTATTTCAGAAGTGTTTTAAATTAAAAATTTGCAACACGGAATGAAAAAGAAATTCATACATCTATATGAAATAAGTTCTCTTCCCGCGCACAGAGTAATAGTCATATACAGTAATCAACAAAAAATTACTTATTTGTCATACGAAAAAGAACTATTGCATAATATCCAATTAACTTAAATATTTATACACTAAGGGAGTCTCAATGAGATCTAGGTATGTTTCTGATATTGATACGGTAAAACCGTATATCATACGGTTTTTTCTTAATTTAAAGACCACTGAATTCATATTCCAATTCAAGATTAGCTTTCCTCACCTCCTCCTGAACACCGCTGACATTCGAGAGTTTACCTCCATCAGTTATAACAACAATAACTGAAGGCTCCAGATAGAAAGGGCATCTACCCTGTCCGTAAGTATCAATACCAGTCTGCATTCGATTCATGTTCAACAGGTCGAATGTGTGCTTCAGAGCAGCTCCCATTGTTGTCATTCCAAAACACTGGAGGTTTTTCAGCTCATTCATAAATGTAGCGAGATTTTCCTTCCAACCAGCCTGTTGAATATTTCATTAATTAGAACTAATAACAAGTCAAATGCACCAAGCTATTTTTTATTGTGCAGAAATTGAGAGTATACATTAATAGTAGCTTTGAGGACAAGAGCTCATCCACTTCAGACTAATCAGATATCATAGTTAAAAATTATTCAACAAGTCAGACTTTAACAATTTTTATGTTTAAAAGAATTTGGGGTTTTAAATTAGGCATTTGTAAGTTAATAACTTATCAATCTATGACACGACTGAACAGTGTAATAATGAAATTTGACTGTAGTGATATTTAAAACATGTAGCTACTCGTATATTTATGATTGATCAGTGTATAAAATTGACTTGGTCTATTGTATTGTATCTAAATATTAAATGGCTGAAATAAATAATTTGAAGCAAATAATCTTCACAAAATGGAGAAATATTTCAGTCACGTTCACGTAAGAGGCTCTGAACTTATTCGGGTGCGACCTGATAATTCTTGACACCAGATCTCAGCCAGCCAGGTCACATGATGCTATAATTTATATTAATAAATAATATAGCTTAGGCTATACATTAAAGTTATACATTACATTACCGAATTAAAATCATGTCCCACTAGTTGGCTTTAACATCAGTTAGTTCAATTCTTAATTAATAAATTGATCAAAATAAGTTTAAATAATGACGTGCTGTGGTAAAATTGACATTTTTGAACACGTTCTTGAGTAGTTATGCCAATATCAATGACAAAAAAAGAAAAATCAAGTAAAATATTAGAAATTGATGTAACTCATAAAAATACTAAGATCCTATCTTTTAAAACAGTTGGAAGTTTTTTAAAATTTGAATATCAATCTATTAGACGGAAGTATTGAATAAAAACGTAATTACACCTATTAGTGCGCTGAAAATGAACAAAAATGTTTAAGATATAGGACGTACTGAATTTGCGCTCCACCACAGACTCCTCTTCGCGTAGGGCTTTACAAAGAAAACATTTTTTCAGAATTTACAAAAACATAAATATAACCTATCGTAATATAAGCAACAAAAACTGACATATCAAATTTAAATAAACTCAACTTTACCTTAATATTCGACGGCGGATCTTCAAAAGTCATCAACATATATCGGTCTCCTCTACTTTCTGGAGATCTCTGTCTCACCTGAAAACAATTTTTCCAGATTAAAACGTTATGAATACGCTAATACATGATGAAATTGATAAAAAAAGAGAGACTCGGCTACAAAACATTTATTGCTTCAAAAAGTTAGGTTGGGTTAAGAGTACCGCGTAATTAAAACCCTACGAAACTTTCGCGATTAAAACCTACCTTGACAAATGTTTCTACTGCGCCCTTGGCTACGTCAAGCAGTGTTGGGCGTCCACCTAAATAAGCCCTTTGATTCATTGAAGCTGATGTATCTATGAGAAATACTATTATAGTCATTGTACAGCTCAAATAATCATCTATATAAATTGATCGAGTAAATTATATTAGAGTTCATCAACTAAATATGCTTCGATGATTTACATGGCGTTCTCAACACTACCACCTCACAGCTGCCTCGTCTAGCAGCTGAACATCAGAGCGGTTAACTTTCCAGTACTACAAACACAACACCAATGCAATTCCGATTCGGAATGAACTATGGAAGAAAAAGGAACATCCAGGCATGTTGAGGGAAGCAGTGCGGCAACCTTGCAAATGTAGAGTAATGGCAAGATGAGTAATGTCATATAAATAGTTTATACATTTCAGCTTTAGAAGATAGTGCATGATTCATTATCGCCCACTTATATAAAAATCATCATTTGTATAATTCTTGAAAATAAAATGGGTAGTTGAAGTAGATTCATCTCATGGTTTTAATTAACCCGAATGACGTCGAACATCAATTATTGTACTACTGTAGACTGTAAAAAAACAACAAAATCAATGATTGGAGATTAGTATGTTATATGTTTGCATAATACGTCCCGCTTTTCTCAAGTCAAATAAGCATACAAAATGTACCCAGAGAATAACTCGCTGAATCATGTTAAATTAATCAAGAATTGTGATAAAATCACCAGTCTGAATTTGATTATGCGTTCGGATCTCGGATCAGCAATCAGCATCCATGAAACTAAACAACGTTTGTCATTAGGACAGCTTCAAAATTGAAAGTTTTTTCAAAACACTTTTTTGATAGTTTTTTGTCAATACATATATTTAACTGTTTTTTGTTAATAGAGTGAAAGACGAATCTACAAAAATGTCTTTGAACTCTGTCTATTCCGATTAAAAAGCGACTACGCAAGCGTGCATTGAGTGAAATATTTTTTTTCTATCAAAATTTTTTTTAGTTTGCAAATATAGTTTAGATTAACTTTTGGAATTATTATTCATGTTTTCCAACATTTTCCTCATTGATGAATTTAACTTGGTACTGCGGTAATCTGTATGCTACGCAACGTACACTACAAAATACGTAATGTGTACCAAATCAAAGAACCCAGCTGTTTATAGAAACAAACAGCTGGGTAAAAATGAAAACACGCAAGTGTGCACCGAGCCACAGTCAAACCCATTCAGACGTCTCTCAGGTATTATTTAATAATTAGTTTGAGGTTAAAGCGGCAAATTGCTAAATTTTGTTGATGGAATTGCCCATTTGCCCTCCGCTTCACCGCAGATTGCATGTTGTGTTTACATAATTTGAGCTCTGAACCGTTTGTCTAGTAAGCAAAAATTGTTTTGTACCTGTATTAACTAGAGCAATTACACAAAATGCTTGATGTTTGTAAAACTGTTACATCAGAGGAACTGTTGTAATCTTACATTTAGGTGTTCAAGTCCATTCTATTTATTGTGCTGTCATTACCAGAGCGTTTCATCTTCAGGTAGGTGCTTCAAAATAGTTGAATGATTTTTTAAACAAATTTAATAATTTAACTGATTAAATTGAATCGTATTATTCATAAATATGTTAGGTCCGGTATATACTTACGCTATGTTTAGCGTAACTGATAAATAATTTGAAATGGATTTTCTTATCTTTTCATTTTTTCAAACAACATGTGCCTTAAAAACTAAGACTTTGTTTCTAAGTATGCTACAACTAAGTATATGATTTCGAAGTAGTGGTGTTAGGTATTTATAGGTCACCAAATGGGGAATGGAACAATTTTTGTGAATTATTCAATAGGCTTTTAGAGATTACTACTACTCGTTTTACAAACGTTATTGTAGCGGGAGATTTCAATACAGACTTTGCAACACAGAATAAAATGACAGAAGATTTAAGGGATATTATATAGGCCTACATGAATAACTTGGAAATAAAAGTTCATGAATATACCAGAGTCACGAGATCATCACAAACAATAATTGATAACAATACTTGATTTACTAATATAGATTACTCTAAAACAAGATTAGGCGGCTCGGAACTATCTGATCATGACTATCAAATCTTAGAGGTGGGGTTGCAAGGTCATAAATCAATTAAAAAGAGTAGAGTAATGAAAGAAATTCAACAATGTGAACAGGGGAATATCGATTGTTTGAAGCAGAATCTGCTACTAGAAAACTGGAGAAGGGTTTACAATAGCAAGAGTTTAAATAACAAATATGATAGTTTCATTAATATTTTAAGGTTTCATATTACTATGAGTTGTCCAGTTAAAAAAGTCCCTGTAAAAAACAAATTAGACAAAATTGAAGAGTGGATAACTGATGATATCCTTGCAGAAAGAAATAGGGTTAAAGATGCATATGATGAATTCAAACTATCTAGAAATATGTTAAGTGAAGATAATTACAAAGCTCTAAAAAAAACTATACGAAAGAAGTGAAAAGAGCGAAATGTAAGAAAACAGCTGAAATTTTGAATAATAGTGTGTACTTTAACACAGCAGTGTGGGATGTAATAAACAAAAATAGGCAAGTAGCTCATGTAGATGCTTATACTAGTGCCCCCAGAATAATTAACGAAAATAACAAATATATTGATGATAGTGTAGACATTTGTAATTTCTTTAACAGATATTATCAACTGGTTGCTAAGAATCTTCAAAAATCTCTTAATACAGGTAGTAGTGATGCAAACATGAGGAATACTGAGGGGATTCAGAACGAATTAAAATTCCACCCAGTATGCCAAGACGAGTTGTCAAATATCATTGATAGTTTAAATAATAAAAAAACTGTAGGAATTGATGGGGTATCCAGTAAAATTCTGAAAGAATGTAAAGATCAATTGTTAGACCCTTTGATTCATCTGATCAATCATTCATTAGAACAAGGTGTTTTTCCAGATAATTTAAAAGAGGGGAAGGTCTTGCCAATCTTCAAAAGTGGTGATAGAGAAAAGGTGGAAAACTATAGGCCCATTAGTATTTTAAATGTAATAAGTAAAATTTTTGAAAGAGTAGTTCTAAATAGGTTACTTCTGCACCTTCAAGAAGCTAACTTTATCTGTGATGTACAGCATGGCTTCCAGAAAGGGAGATCAACAAAGACATCCATAGTTTCTCTAGTTGAAAAACTAATAGATATAATAGATTCAGGTGATAAAGCTACTGCAATCTTCTTAGATCTGTCAAAGGCATTTGATTGTGTTAATCATAGAACTTTATTGGAAATACTGCAAAATGTAGGTGTAAATGGGTTTGAACTGAAATGGTTTGAATTATATCTTATTGGGAGAAAACAATGTGTAGAACTAACTACAGTAGTTGGTAATAGTATAGTAAAGAATAAATCTAATAAATTAGAGGTGCAAGCTGGAGTGCCTCAGGGGTCAATACTAGGTCCATTGCTTTTTTTGTTATATGTTTACCTAAAGAATTAATTAGTGGTAGAGCCCTCTTATTTGCAGACGATACATCACTCATTTTCAGCAATTCCATTCTAGATAATTCATAAATAAGTGCCCATATAGGTGTGCAGTCCATTGTCCAATTTTTAAATCAGTTGAAATTAACTATAAATAGTAAAAAATGCCAATACCTTCAATTCAAAAACAAACATAATTTAAATGAAGATAGGACTATAAACGTGTTTGTAAACGATAATCAATTAGATCAGGAAGAAAAAATTGCATTTCTAGGAGTTTTGTTGGATAGACGATTGACCTCGGCTCCATATATTGAGAAAATATGTTGTAAAATTTCATCTGGGGTATTTGTCCTGCGACAGCTCGCTAGATTGAATGACAAAAAGTTACTTTTCACAGCTTACCATGGGCTCTTACTGTCACATATTAGGTATGCTATCTTAGTATGGGGTAATTCATCAAAACAAAATCTTGATAGGGTGTTCAAGATCCAAAAGAAAGCGGTTAGGTGTATAGAAAGAGTAAATAGATTAGATTCATGTAGGCCGTTGTTCAAGAGACTTGGTCTCCTAACTGTACCCTGCTTATATGTGTATGAAGCTACTTTATATGTAGAAACGAATGATATTAACCAAAATCTTGATGTACATGATTATAATACAAGAAGCCGAGGAGATTATCACTTGGTGAGTCACAATAGTAGCTTATTCATGTAGGCCGTTGTTCAAGAGACTTGGTCTCCTAACTGTACCCTGCTTATATGTGTATGAAGCTACTTTATATGTAAAAACGAATGATATTAACCAAAATCTTGATGTACATGATTATAATACAAGAAGCCGAGGAGATTATCACTTGGTGAGTCACAATAGTAGCTTATTCAAACAAAAACCTAGTTATAATGGTAGGAAATTCTACAACAAGCTACCGCAGTTTTTGAAGAGTCTTGAAAATATAGAAATATTTAAAAAAGAACTGAAAAAGTATTTAGTTGATAAAGCTTTTTATAGTGTACAAGAGTTCCTTTCACATCAAAATTAAGCCTCACCTCAACTAATTGAAGTAATTATGGTATCTAGTGTATTATATTGTTGATCTGACTTGTCTTATACTCCTTAACTGGAGTCTCCAAGACGTAATCTACAAAAAAAATATATATATATTATTTCATAAGTAGAGACAATCTTCTAACACTTACATCTCTGGGAGCTCGACTTGCCAGAATCTACACTGCTCTCAACTCATGCCATTAGTCACTCTAGCTCTCGTTTGAATGGGCCTTAATACAATTTTTTTTCTAGATTACGTCTTGGTGACTCCAGTTAAGGAGTATAAGACAAGTAAGATCAACAATAATTATACAATTTTATACTCTTATACACTAGTTAAGTTACCATAATTAGTTGAGGTGAGGCTTAATTTTGGTGTGAAAGAAACTCTTGTACACTATAAAAAGCTTTATCAACTAGATATTTGTATTTTAAATATGTCTATATTTTGAAGACTAAAAACTGCGGTAGCTTGTAAAGTTTCCTACCAATATAACTAGGTTTTTGTTTGAATAAGCTACTATTGTGACTCACCAAGTTATAATCTCCTCGGCTTCTTGTATTAAAATCGTGTACGGTACGTCAAGATTTTGGTTAATATCACTCTTTTTTACTTATAAAGTAGCTTCATACACATATAAGCTAGGTACAATTAGGAGACCAAGTCTCTTGAACAACATGCCTACAATCTATCTATCTAATCTATTTACTCTTTCCATACACATAACAGCTTTCTTTTGGATCTTTTAAACACCCTATCAAGGCTTTGTTTTGATGAATTACCCCATACTAAGATAGCATGTGACAGCCCATGGTGACAGCTGTAAAAAGTATATTTTTGTCATTTAATCTAGCAAGCAGTCACAGGACAAATACCCCAGATGAAATTTTACAACATATCTTCTCAATGTATGGAGCCCAGGTCAGTCGTCTTTCCAACAAAACTCCACCAAATGCAATGTTTTTCCTTGTGCAGTTGATTATTGTTTGCAAACATGATTATAGCCCTATCTTCATTTGAATTATGTTTGCTTTTAAATTGGCATTGTTAATGGCATTTTTTACTATTTATTGTTAATTTAAACTGATTTAAGAATTGGAAAATGGACTGCACACCTATATGGGCATTTGTTTCTAAATGATCTAAAACAAAATGATGATATATCTTCTACAAATAAGAGAGCTCTACCATAGTTGATTATTTAGGTAAACGGCTGACACAACAAGAAAAACAATGGACCTAGAATTGGACGCTGAGGCATTCCAGCTTGGATCTTCAATTTATCAGATTTATTATTTACTATACTATTCTCAACTACTGTAGTTAGTTCTGCACTTTGTTTTCTCCCGTTAAGGTATGATTCAAACCATTTCAGCTCAACTGCATTTTGCAGTATTTCCAATAAAATTCTATGATTAACACAATCAAATGCCTTTGATATATCTAAGAAGAATCTATCATATCTATTAGTTTCTCAACTAGAGAAACTATGGGGCTGTCTGTTGATCTCCCTTTCTGGATGCCAGATAAAGTTAGCTTCGAAGGTAAAACTGCTCTTTCAAAGATTTTACTAATTTCATTTACCGGTGATTTATAATACTAATGGTCCTATAGTTTTCCACACTTTCCTCTATCAATTGTCTCATTGTTCAAATCCGGAGATCCCAATAACCCATCAAACTACCGCCCGATAAGTTTATTGAGTGTATTTTCCAAAATCATGGAGAAAGTTATATAACGTCGTCTAAATAATTATTTAAAATATCACAATATTATTCATTATAATCATATGGCTTTCAAGAGGGTAAAAGCACAGAGGATTCAATTGTAAAATTAGTCAATATCATTTACAACAATTTTAATACCAAAAAGAAGACGTTAGCAGTGTTTATTGTTTGAGTAAAGCGTTTGATACCATACCGCATTCTAGATTACTTGAGAAGTTGCTAAGCCTAGGTATTAGAGGTATTCTGCTCAATCTCTTCAAGGATTATTTGAGTGGACGCTCTAAATCTCTCACTCTTGGTAATAAGACAAGTGAAGTGAATTTGACAAACTATGGCTTGCCTCAGGGTACAGTAGGTACTATCACCTGTATTATTCTTGATTTATATCAATGATATGTTAAAATTAGAAATAAAGAATTGTGACATTATATCTTACACTAACAATACAACTTTGGTATTCACCACCAATACCTGGCTTAACATGAAAATAATCAGTGAAAATGGCCTCAAAAAGATAAAAAAATACTTTGATGATCACACATTGACCCTGAACACCAAAAAAGTATGTATCTAACATTTTCGCCAAATAAAACCGGGCAGCCTGATAAATTTAATAAATTAAAGATTCATTCATCTTGCTGTACGGATTCAACAAATGTGTGTGGTTGCCCTGGAATAGATTGTGTTGACAAAACTAAATTTTTAGGCATCTTTTTGGATCGTTACTTGAGATGGGATGCTCAAATAAATAACCTGTGCTGCAGATTGAGGTTCCTCATTTATAAGTTTTATAATATTGGCTTGTTGAAAAATAAAGAAATTGCTCGTCTAGTTTATTTTGCTTATGCCCAAACTGTTCTACAATATGGTATAATTGCTTGGGGAGGAGCCAGAAAGTTTTACTTCAATAAATTATTCTGTATCCAAAAGTTCTTAATCAAGGCTATAACATCCAAACCTAGACGATACCCCAGTAGTGTCCTGTTTAATGAGTTTGGCGTCCTAACAGAAAGACTATTATATACAAAAAGTCTGCTCATGTATATAATTAAAAATAGAAATTTTCGCCTTCGAGAAACCTCATACGACCTGAGACCAACCAGAATCATATATGAATGTGACCGTGCTGCTCTGGAGGTGTGTTCTAGACAGTTTGCATTTGTAACCAAGAAACTGGCCAATTTTATTGCTATTGATTTTTTAAACAGTAGAATAAATAATAGAATGCGAAATGATCTGGATGAATTGATAGTTTCACAAAAACTTAGTGACAGACTGTTTCAATAGCTCTTAAAATTTCTATTTTTTGAACCAATTCTTACAAACAAACTTAAGCTAGCAGTAATTTTCTGGAAATCATAGTGTTTTCTTTGTTTTTTCTGAGAACTTCTTTTATCAAACAAGATGGATCTTCAACATCAAAATTTGGTTTGATTTCCATTCTTTTAGAATTTCATTGGATACCCCATCTATTCCTTCAGTTTTTTTTCAAACTATCAATAATATTTGACAACTCGTCTTGGGATACTGGATGGAATTTTAATTCATTCTGAATCGCCTCAGTATTCCACATATTCGAATTACTTATACCTGTGTCAAGAGATTTTTAAAGATTCTTAGCAATCAGTTGGTAATATCTGTTAAAGAAATTGCAAATGCCTACACTATCATCAATATATTTGTTATTTCCTTTAATTATTCTGGGGAGACTAGTATAAGCATCTTCATGAGCTACATGCCTATTTTTGGTTATTACATCCCACACTGCTGTGTTAAAGTACACACTATTATTCAAAATCTCAGCTGTTTTCTCACATTTGGCTCTTTTTTCTTATAGTTTTTCTTTAGAGATTTGTAATTATCTTCACTTAACATATTTCTAGATAATTGGAATTCATCATATGCATCTTTACCCCTATTTCTTTCTTCAAGGATATCATCAGTTATCCACTCTTCAATTTTTTCTAATTTGTTTTTTACAGGGACTGTTTTAACTGGACAATAATATTTAACTTTAAAATATTGATGAAACTATCATATATGTTATTTGCTATTGTAAACCCTACTCCAGTTTTCTTGTAGCAGATTCTGCTTCAATCAATCGATATTCCCCTGTTCACATTGTTGAATTTCTTTCATTACTCTTTTTAATCGATTTATGGCCTTGCAACCAAGATTTGATAGTCATGATCAGATAGTTTTAGATCTTTCTCAAGTAATGCATCGTGTAGACCTACCTGCACTAATATTTCTTGATCATTGTTTGGAGAAAAAAGTGTATTAAAATGTAAGTTAGGAACGTTGGTTGTGGAATTGCTAGTTAATAACTTGAGTTAGTATTCAACATAGTTACTGACATAGTGCAACTCTAATTAAATGAGGAAGATGTTTAGTAACTTGAATATAATTGATCTTTATGATTTATTTTCAGTATCCAGTATGGCTAGTAAAAGTGACAAGTCGCCACCACCAAAGAAACAGAAATTGGATGATGAGCCATCAAAGAGTGCGAGTAAGTCTGTTAGCAATCTTCTGAAAGAACTACAAGAGAAGAGAAATAAGGTAATGGATACCATGGAAGATCCTTTTCAATAATCATTACATCCATTTAAACTCAATTTTCTGTATTTAAAAACAAAACTTTTCTTACCACTTTGAAACTATAATCTTTGTAAGTCTCTTGTATTGAATGTTTTCGTACTTTATTCTATCTCTATTATAATAATAATAAAATTAATAATAAGTTAATTAATAAATAATAATAATAATTAAAAATTATTATTTATATATAAATTATATAATACTTACTTACTTACTTACTTACTTACTTACTGTAGTGGCCACTCGTACCCCAGTCGGTACTTGGCCTCATCAACACAGCCTCTCCAGCGATTCCGGTCACCAGCGTCATCCTCATTTAGCCCCATCTTTCTCATGTCTTTCCGGGCCTGGTCCCACCATCTTGTTTTAGGCCTTCCAGCTGGTCTCCTTCCTATAGGATTGTTCCTCAGTACACTGCTTGTTAGTGAATCCCTTCCCTCCTCAAAACATGTCCCGTCCACCGTAACCTTCTGCTTTTAATCTCACCCACTATGTCTGGTTCCTTGAATAGCTGGCGTATTTCACAGTTGTGTTTTATCCTCCAAACTCCGTTCTCTAGTGTTGGACCAAAGATTTTTCTAAGTACCTTGTTTTCAAAAACAAGGATCTTTTCTTCTTTTTTATTCAGTATCCATGTTTCTGAAGCATATAGCATACTGGTCTAATGATGGTTTTGTATAGTCTTAGTTTTGATGTATGTGAGGGGAGTCTTGAGCTAAGCAACTTATTGCATGCATAAAAGCTTTTATTTGCCGATCTTATTCTGTTAGTCACTTCCAGTTCTTCTGAGTTGTTGTGCGTGAGTGTCACTCCCAGGTATGTGAAAGTTTCTGCCTTTTCAAAATTATAGTTTCTTACTTTTAAAACTTGATTATGGTGTCCGTTCATATTTTAATCTCTACTTATCTGCATAAATTTGGTTTTATTTTCATTTATTTTTAGTCCTACATATTCAGTTTCTTCAATCAAAATATTTGTCAAGTATACCAAGTCTTCTTCTTTCTCAGCTATTACAACAATGTCATCTGCAAAAGCCAGGATATTTATATTTACCCCAATCTTAATTCCTTCATTTGTGCTTTTGACTTTGCAGCGCTTCTTCAATGGCTATGTTAAATAATGTTGGCGACACTCCATCTCCTTGCCGTACTCCAGTATTAACTTCAGAACTACTTGTGGTTTTCCCATTTACTTTTACCTTGCATCTTGAGTGTAGAGTACTAAGCTTAGCTAGCCGTATTAATTTACTTGGTATCCCAAAACTCTCCATTTTTTCCCAAATCTTGTCTCTGATCAAGCTATCATATGATTTTGAGAAATCTACAAACAGACAGTAGAAAACCTGGTTAAACTCCCAGTATTTTGCTATCGATTCCTTCAAGATGTAGACTTGATCGGTTGTGGATCGACCTCTCACAAACCCGGCTTGATTCTCTTGTATGTTTGTGCTTATATACTCTTCCAATCTTTTAAGAATTATTCTGGATAATGCTTTGTAGGTAATATTCAATAGGGATATTCCTCTGTATTTGTTGCAATCTAACTTATCGCCTTTCTTGTGAATTGGTATGATTATTGCCTCTTGCCATTCTTTGGGTATCTTTTCTAACCTCCATATCTTTAAGACTAGCTTATGAATTTGTTCAATTACACACTCTCCTCCATGCTTTAGTATTTCAGCTGTTATACCATCCTCTCCCGGCGCTTTGTTGTTTTTGAGACCTTTAATGGCATCTTTTATTTCATTTATTGAAGGGTTGGGTACAAGAGGCTGTACATTCAAGAATTGTATGTTTTCCTCTTCAACGTCTCTCGTTTCGACATTTAATAGTTCAGAAAAATATTCTCGCCAGCGTTCTAGGCATTCTTCTTCTTTAATAATAATTCCTCCTCCAAATTATATAATAATAATAATATAATAATAATAATATAATAATAATAATATAATTATAATAATAATAATATAATTATAATAATCTATATCTATATAATCGAAATACCACTGACTGACTGACTCACTCACTCACTCACTCATTCATCACAGTTTCTCAGGAACCACTCGACCAAAAACGATAAAAATTTGGTACACGTATTCAGTAGGGGGACTAGACGCTTGCTAAGAAAGGGTTTCAAAATTTGCCCCAAAATGGGCCCAAAATTAACGATTTTTGAAAATTTAGGTGGTTATAATTTCTTGAGAACCACTGAGCCAAATAAGATGAAATTCATTCACTCATTCATCACCGTTTCTCGAAAACTACTTGGCCAAGAAATTATGGCCATTCAGCCAGAAGGAAAAACGAGGAATGTAGTTTACAAAGAAGTATTAAGGAATTAATAAAATACTATTTGTAACAGTACATGAGCCTGAGAATTTTTGTGAAAATAGGTATTGATCAGAAAATCAATAAAAAATTAGTTGTGAAATTAATGAACCATAGATTAACGATTTTGAAAATTTAGGTGATTATAATTTCTCAAGAACCACAAGGCCAAAAAAGTTCAAATTTTCAGCTGGGGTGCTAAACACGTGGAAAATAGGGTTACATGATTCATCTCAAAATTTAGGATTTTTGGAATTCAGTTGATCACAATTTCTCAAGAACCTCAAGGCCACATGGAGTGAAATATGATATAATGTATATGTTTGATTAAGACCCTAGATGCATACTAAGTAATGGTATCAAAATTCTCCCCAAAATCACCTATTTCTGTAAATTTATCTAATCACAATGGAAATTAGTTGGACCCCCCCGGGGGGTCCAGGGGGCGGAGCCCCCTGGCTAGACGGTTAAGGCGAGCGAAGCGAGTCTGCCGGCTAGTAATAATATAATTATAATAATAATAATTGAAAAATCTTTATTTGACTTTCTTACATACAATATATACATAGTTTGAAAATAATAATTTTTTGCAGCTATGGCCTAGAGGCCGTCTGCCAGGAGTTGGCATCTGAATAATGCTTCATACAAATTTTTTTCTTCAAGTATTTTTTTCTTGTGCAAACCTGTTAAAGAATTTCAAAAGAAGAATAGAATTGAAAAATACAAACAAATTGAATATGAATTAAATCTTATCATTGTCTTATGTATTAAATTCCTCTATTAGCTGCGAGCGATATCTCCCAGATATTCTCACATATTTTATCAGTTTTTCCCAGCTCTCACTATTCAACCGTTCTTATACTTGCCGCTCTGTCAATTCCCGTTTACCACAAATACCCCATCTAACTTCTGATAAAATAGAACATCTCCCTATGAAATGAAATATGTCTTCTTTCAATCTGTCATTAGGTCATTACACATTGTTCAAAGCAATTGGACTCCCTCTCTGCCCACTCTACAGTTAAGGGGCCACAACGCCGCTCTCGTCTTGAGTATGATGGCTATTTCCATTCTATTGAACTTCCCATTTATGTAGGCCCTGTCGCCCAAATCCTGTTTTAATTTTGTAAAAATATCATAGTCATGGGGGCTTGCTCGCCCTCTCCCTACACTTCTCACGAAATTCCTTTATCATACAGTCAAGAAGTCGTTCTTGTTGAGCAGCTTGATTAGCAATACTTATTTTCTTTATTTCAAAACCAAACTTTGCTTCAGTGGCGTAACGTTTTCCGGTTGGGCCCCCCCGCAACCGATTTTACGGGCCCCTCAAAATCATATAAATATCCCCCCTCACCCTTGCCGCCCCCACCCCTCCCTGAAAAACTTGCATAATTATTTTGTGGGCAGTTATAATTATGTAAGAACTAAACACCTTTTTATAAATTAAATTTTAAAATTCAATCATGTTTCAAGGGGGGCAAGTCTAATGATTTGGGCTGTAGCGTGCGGGCTTCTGAAAGATGGAAATAGTTGAGAGTTGATTATATTATAAATAATTAATCTTGAAACCTAGAAACCTTGAAATTGATGTCTTCCATAGGATCCACATTTACATCCTCCTTGTTAGCACCTTCGCTCCTTTCCCCAGAAAATGTGTTCTCTCAGAATTCGCCTCATTTGCAGACACGGACACAGGTTCAATTTTTAATAAAAAGGCATTTTATCTAAATTACCGCGAAATTACTAAGTCAGGAAAAGAGAAAAAAATTAAGAAATTTATTCTTAAGAGACAGAAGATAGAAAACGTAAACTACTTATACAGTACTTGATCCTATTATAAGAAAAAAATTCAACTGCGTTGGGAGAACTGACAATTGTTCCAAAACTATTATTTATATACTTATACAATAATCACGTAATTTATCCGATATATCAAGGGTATAAATATTCCTTCTGAGCATATTGTTTAAAAATGTAATAGTCGATAAAAAATAGAAATAACTAAAGCATGACCGTACAACATCACAATACCATAAACGCAGCATGTTGAAAAATAGAATAGAAATGAAAAAAAAAATGGCACTCCAAATAATAAAATTCACGATCACGAACTCAATAATGAATAAACATACGGTTTACTCTAGTCCAATTTACCGGACACGTATCCAACAGGACGATTCAAAAGAGACTGAATTCAAAATACTGTATGAAGAAAAATATTGACTTTATTTCTACACAACCCCCCACTTCCCATTACTTCGTATATGCTAATATGCATCGAGGAATTCGATGGGAAAATAATATTAATTTCCTCTAATATTTGCACTGTGGGGACATAGCCGTCATGATTTATAACAGTCTAGATAAGTTTGTTTGAAGAGTGTTTTGTCCTCGGTATGTCTCCATTCCCGAAGTCACAACATCCTGCTTCTGAATTCCTTCACTATCTGCGAATTATCTGCTATCTGGGAATTAATTGATAAAGTAAACAATAAACATCGGCCTGACAATATTTAGCCAATTCATTCTTTCTTTCTTCCTTCAGTGTTTCAGTTTTATTTCTTTTGGAAAAAAAAATTTATTTCAGTCTCGGCACGGGCCATTTCGTGAAAAAATATATTTTCATTCCGGGCCCCCTTATAGCCCGGGCCCCCCCGCGCCGCGGGGTCTGCGGGGGTGTACGTTACGCCACTGCTTTGCTTACCACTTTGAAACTGTAATCTTTGTAAGTCTGTTGTATTGAATGTACTCGTACTTTATTCTATCTCTATAAGTATATTGGTCAAGTTTTTGAAGATAACTGAATAAGCTAGCCGTGATATTTTATTGCCGCTAAGCTTGTTCAACTCAATCTCTTCTTTACTGTGCAAACCTTTCTATCCAGATCTCATTGGAAACAAGGATTAAGTTCCTTGTTTCAGTTGAAAGATGGTTTTGACACTGGCTCAGACGATTCCTCTTGCAATTATTATAAAATTATTATGCAGTATTGTATCAAGTTTTTCCTCTTGCTTGCATAATACTCCTCTGATTATCATTACTTTTTTCTTTTTAAAGACTGCTGCATCTATAGTGGAGTTCGAGTTCAATAAGAACAGAGTCCGTATCCTATCAGAAGCCAAAGATGTCCCGGAACGAGCCAAAGGAATAGTTTACTGGATGTTCCGGGATGAAAGAGTCCAAGGTTACTTGACATTAATAAGTTTATTATTTTATCAATTATTTGGCATATTCCAGGGGTAGTAAACGACATTTATTAATTTGTTGTATGAAAGACAATTTTCATAACTATGAATAGGAGAATGTCCCCTTTATTGTTCAATGCTGTTTGTACAAAAATAGCAAAGGGTTTGATTCATAGTTGAATTTAAAAACTCACATTTTTCTGTATTCATCAATGTTTAATTATTAGTAAAAGGTTGATTGGAATAAGAGACTTAATAGTCTCAACTTTGCCTTCAATAAAGAATAAATTTGAATTGTAAGAAAATTATGATCATACTCAGATATATTCATTTGTTTATGCCAGTCTCATAAATATTTGTAAATCTTGGGTTTTCCATGATTGTATTTCATGGAACGAACTACTGTTCTACAGATACAACATAAACTAACTCAAGTTTGATGCTGAATAAGTTGAATAGTTGAATATAAACACCTGCTTTTGTGTGATGGCCAGGTTGTTCAACCACTTACCGTTTCCTATATGCAATACTAGTGCAAAATGACCATCAACAAAAGTGGGGATTGTGTTCCACTATAAAAGTTATCAAGTTTAAATTTACACTGTGCAAGAGATAATTGAACTAAATAAAAAACTAACATTAAACATTAGTAGTATACACCAATGTTGAACATATAACAAGTGCGTGCTAATTACTTACTGTAGTTTTCATATAACTTGGCAGCAGTTGGGTTCAGATCTAGCAAGTACTCCCATCTTCTACACGCTGCCAAGTTATATGAATACTACAGTAAGTTGCTCTTATTTCAACTATTTGCTGCCATCTGTATCCTCTCATCAACGATTCCGTTCCACCCCCTCCCAAATATTTATTTCTCCTTTCCTCCTGAGCAGTTGTTCTCCCATTCTCTTCATTTGGCTAAATCATCACAGTCTTATATTTTTAACTTCCTTTCATATTTTGATCATCTTCAGTTCTTCACTATTCTTTTCAATCACTTCTTATCCTTTTTTTCTGTAATTCCTTTCATTTAGAATGAGAAAACATATGTCTCTCACTTGGAGTCAACTCCTTTCTTGTTCATATCTTCGCATCATTATTTAAAAAAATAAGAAAACTTTTGTACATCATAATTTAGGCAAACGTAGCTCTTTAAATTAATTTTTATTTCAATTTTCAGACAACTGGGCTCTTCTTTTTGCTCAAAAGCTGGCATTGAAAAACAAAGTTCCTCTTCATGTATGCTTTTGTTTAAAGCCCAGATTCATGGAAGCAACTATCAGGCATTATAAGTTTCTGCTGAAAGGTAATATTTCATCAATAGTTCTCAAATTTCATTTTTATATATGTACTGTATTTTTTGTTTGAGATAAGGGAAAAATCTGTACAAACATTGTACAAATCTGTACAATTATTGAGACGATATACCATTGCTTTCACCAACAATCGCTAAGCATCGCTTATGGCAACTGTTTTAATGTGTAAAGTTGTGTAATGAAATAGGGTTTATTCAATGTTAAGTTCATTTCAGAATATTTTATGAGTTTTCATGCATCTAAGCATACTACCACTGCAATCTGAGCATTACATTATGATTTCTTTTGAAGGACTTGAAGAAGTTGCAGAAGAATGCAAAAAGTTGAACATACAGTTCAATTTTCTGATTGGTGATGGCGAGAGAGTTCTTCCAGGATTTGTAGAGAAAAACTCAATTGGAGCTGTAGTCGTTGACTTTATGCCCTTGAAGGGACCCATGAGCTGGGCTGAGCAGCTGAAAAAGACATTACCAGAGGATGTACCTCTATGCCAGGTTTGATCCTCATTATTTATCTTTCATGTAAAACTACATCACGCAATGAAGATTTTCAAAGATCTTCTTGGTCTAGCATACAAGTATAACGTATCATTGATACAGGAGTAGGCCTAAACTAGGTGCATCTTGACTTGGTGTGTAGATGTTTTTTATATGTCCAAGCATATATTAACTACTTTATAGTAGTTTCATGTTGAACGAGAGCGTTTATAGTGATTTTATACCAGTGATTGATGAGTAAACAAGGATTTGTCTACGGTATCTGCAATCATTTCAGATATCAAAGGAATATTTTACTCTTTATTACCTTGATAATGACTTTTATACAGGAAGATCTAAAGTCGCGCAACCCAAATGTTTTTTTTTTGCTGATAAATGTCATTAAAACTAGTCTTGAAGACTAACCATTAACTTTTTATTCACTTCTTAAATTTAAATAATTGATTCAAGTCCATCCAGTGATGACTTGAGTATTTATAGAGAGTTACTAATATAAAAAATCCTATTGCACATAAAATTTTCTAATCCCTAATCACTAATTCAAAAGGCTTTATCCTCTTCAGCCTTCTTGTAATTTCCTGGTTATCAAGCAGCTGAGTTGCCTCAGGGTTGACATGATGGTGAAGTCTGGATTCATGACGGGCAGCAAATCGACTTATCTCGCTCGATACATATGGAATATGTAGATCACTGTGCAGGTCACTGTTTCTGATGTACCAAGGCGCATTAACCATGTTCTTCAATACTTTATTTTGAAATTTCTGAATCACATCGATATTACTTTTGCAGGCACAACCCCAGAGCTGGATCCCATACATCCAAATTGGTTTCAAAATTTGGTTATACAAGATGATCTTATTTTTCAAGGAGAGATTTGATTGGCGACCTAGCAACCAATACATTTGTCTGTACTTGATGTACAGTTGTTTCCTTTTGATTTTAATGTGTTCCTTCCATTTCAATTTAACATCTAACGTCATTCCCAGATATTTTGCAGTATTTTCACAGGGAATGTTACATCCATTTATATTGATGTGGATTTGGTTGGTGGATCTTTCTATTAGTGAAATTGATGAGCAGTGATTTAGACTCATTCAGCTTTATTTTCCATTTTTTTGTCCATTCATATAGCTGATGTGTAGCTTCTTGGAGAGTATTGGATGTTTCTTGAATAGTGGTTCCTGTAGTTAGAAGAGCAGTGTCGTCGGCAAATGTTGCAACTGTGATGCCATCAGACTGTGGAATATCACATGTGTACAAAAGATACAGAATGGGTCCCAGTACACTTCCCTGGGGAACACCTGCTTGAATTTCTCTCAGCCTAGAATAGTCATCATTCTGCTTTACTCTAAATGTTCTGTCTGATATATAAGAAGTGATCAACTCAACATACTTTTTTGGCAAAAACGAGTCTATTTTTTGTAGAAGTCCCTCATGCCAAACTTTATCAAACGCTTGAGCGACGTCTAGAAAAATCGCAGAACAAATATACCTTTCTTCCAAAGATTTTTCTATTATATTTGTTATTCTATGAATTTGTTCTATTGTAGAGTGTTTCCTTCTGAAGCCAAACTGGTGTGTTGGTATTAAGTTTCTATTTTCTATTATGGGTAGTAATCGTTTCAGAAAGAGTTTCTCAAACAACTTTGAAATAACAGGAAGCAATGATATTGGCCTATAGGATTTGAGATCATATGGTGGTTTTCCTGGTTTCTGTAGCATTATTATCTCAGCTACCTTCCATATAGCAGGAACATGCTTCAATCTGAATGATGCATTTAACAGATATGATAGCATTATAATCGCTTTTTTTGGAAGTTGTTTCATTATGTTTCCAGTAATAAGATCGAATCCTGGTGCTTTTCTTGTATTGAGATTTGTCTTTATTTCCCTAGCCACTTCATTTACACTGACAGGCCGAATATCCGAGAAGTCTACATTTTCTATGGCATCCATGTTAAATCCAGTTTCAATTTCATTTGGCCGAAAGGTTGTAGCTAAATATTCTGCAAATTCTTCTGCTTTTTCATGATCCTCTCTTGCCCATGATCCATCCGCTTTCTTTATTGGTGGAATGTGTGATGTTGTTGTCTTCAATTTTTTTGTAGCCTTCCAGAGCGCAAAGTCAGTTTCCTCATCAGCTGTCAAGTTATGAAGATAGGTGTTGAAAGTTTCTTCCTTCCATCTTCGGATCTCCCTCCTTAATCGTTGAGTCTTGTTATTTAGAATTCTTTTATCTAATGGATCGCGTGACTGCTGCCATCTTCTTCTTGCTCTTCTTTTTTCAATTACTAAATCTCTTATATCTCTTGGATAATTTATGCCCTTAGAACGATGTGAATACTCCTTAGTGCTCTGCCAGGCTGCTTTCTGTATTAGATTAATGAAATTTTCAGCTTCTTTATCCAATTGCTGTTTATTCCTTAATTGGACATTCAGGTCGATTTCATTTTCCAGATACATTTGAAAGCTTCTCCAATCTGTTGTTTTATTAACTAGAGTTGGCTTATTTTTTGTATGTATGATTTTTTCACTAAGGGTAAGCACTACAGCAGAGTGATCTGAGCTGAAGTCGAAATTCTCCTCTATATGAATAAAATTACTGGAGATTTTCTTAGATATAAAGAAGTCCAAAAGGTCAGGAATTTTGTTTCTGTCTGAGGGCCAATATGTAGGACTCATTAAAGAATGGAAAGCGCAACCTGATTCACTCACTGCTTTTCTTAGTTCTCTTCCTTTTGTGGTGGATAATCGTGAGCCCCAATCCACATGCTTAGCATTAAAATCTCCACCTAATATAAATCTATCACCTATATGCTCTAAAATTGTTTTGTAATGCTGTTTTTTGAGGTTATACCTGGGTGAACAGTACACTGCAGCAACTCTGAAACTTTGTGTAGCTGATTTTATTCCTATGACTGTCATTTGTGTTTCTGGTAACTGTAAATGGCATTCTTCGTAATGATTTATATTTTCTTTTACAATAACTGCACTACCTCCATGTGCTTTGTTGTCGGGGTGGATAGTCTGATAACATTTATATCCTTTAATTTTCAAATATGAATGAGTGGTTGAATGAGTTTCTGAAACTAAGCATATGTCTATGTTATGTGTTCTTAAAAAAATTTCTAATTCAAATATGCTATCTTTTAAACCGTTAGCATTCCATGTTACTATTTTTAATTCTCTCTGACTCATTAATCTACTTATTTTTTACATTAATAGAGCTCTTAGCTTCTAGAGTTTCAAGCCTTTTTGAAAAATTATTAAGTTTATTCATTATTTCTTGCAGCATTGACATAATGTTTGGTTGATTCATACTAGTCTCTGTTTTGGCTCCTTGAGTCTGATTATCACAGTCATTACTTTTGGCAGCTTGAGAATATGAAAGATTATTCACAGTTTTCCGGCTTGTGTTTATTGAAGTCTGTAACTTTTGAGTTTTATTCTTATTTAAGTTATTTCTTCTGTTTTGGAGTTCCTTAGCAACTAGACAACCCCGGTAGTTTACAGGGTGAGCCTCACCACAATTGAAACACTTTGGTGGAGAGCTCTTTGGCTTATTACATGTAATGGTCAAATGCTTACCAGCGCATTTAACGCAGATTGCTTCATGTTGGCAATATCTTTGGGTGTGGCTATATTGTTGACATCTTTTGCACTGAGGGATAACATTACTGCTACGGAGAGCCTCTATTTTTACTCTCATGTAACATATGTACTGAAATAGTTATATTACTAAACAGAATTTATATAAACAGAATTTATTAATTTCGAATTCCTTTAATTGCTATTACTTTATACTTAAAGGAATTCGAAATTAATAAATTCTGTTTATGTATATTTGTCAGTTTATTCAATTGTCAGTCACTTCAAACTAACTTGTGAGATACGAGCCGATATGGCCAAGTTGAAAATGAATGCTGCTGTACATAAAAGTCTCCATGGTCTAGTGGTTAAGGGCGCTCAACCGGCAATTGAGAGGTCCGTGGTTCGATTCCCGGTGGTGACTGATATTTTTGTACAGTAGCATTCATCGATTCCCATCAGCTGTTCAATGCTGTTGTCAATATCCGCCATTGCGGAAGTCTTCAGTATAAAGTAATAGCAATTAAAGGAATTCGAAATTAATAAATTCTGTTTATGTATATTTGTCAGTTTATTCAATTGTCAGTCACTTCAAACTAAATTATCTTTCATTCCTACATGGCTTCAAACATTGGGTTGCGCGACTTTACGATCACTCTGCATAATGTCTGGACTACCATCAAGATAGCTTGATGTTAATCTTATTAAACACAATGATAGTATTCCCAACTGAGTGATGATATGACAAAACACTACTGAGTAATATTGTGTAACTGAAATGTCTTGCTCAGCATTGGTCAGTAAAATGGCTTACACTCAAGTGAACATGACTGTGAATCACGGACAAGACTGTCTTGACCTTGGCGTAGTCTGCTGTCTGCGCAATATGTAGGTAATGCTGGATAGAAATGGCAATATGTGTTTTTGTCTTAGATCACATTTTACTTCTGAGTTCTCAACGTTTTGAATTATTTCCTAGCATTAAATTTAAGCATTTTATTAAATCTTTTAATTTTGTCAATTTATAGGTCTAAATTTGTTTGTTTTAAAAAATTTTAATGTTTTGGTACGAAAATAATAATAGTTGGTAAGGAATGAGGAAAACCAGTAGAATATGGTAGCATTTAAAAAAATTTAAACATCTCAAATTTCATGTTTTTCACTTTTAAACAGGAAGAAAAGATCAAAGTGCTCTGCGTTGGCGATAAACCAAGCTTCAAGACAGTCTGCCGTCGGTGGCTCTGCCACTCAGACAGATTTAAAGGGACTGACGGGTCTGTCCGGACCGGTTTGGTCCGCATAGTGCTACATACTAACTTTTGGTCTGGTCCGAGCTTGTCGTATCTGATAGTGTGTAGGCCATTCCAGTCCTTCAAGTAATTATTATGAATGTAACTATAAAAAACATTTTATTGGCGTAAGTTCGATTCCAAGCTAGTTCAGACTAACTACTCTCACTTCCTCACCTTATAGCCTGGGAAGCATTGGGAGCTATGGGTCTATGCAGAAAACATTTAGAATTGAAATGAAATATGAAATATTTTTATTCTCCAAAGAAAATACAAACATGTAAAATAAAAACAATATGATATGTAGGAGGCTCCTCACATGGGCACATGCGAGTTCTAGAAGATTGTCGATTTATACTTAACAAACTAGTATTTATTATAGCTTATTTAACAAGATAAAGTAAAAACATACATGAAGAGGGAAGAAAAACAGATAACTTACCCATAATTACAATATTTGTCACTTTCAAAAATATGGTAAGTATATAAATGTAATGTATCAAAATAATTTAGAAAAAAATGTGTTTGAAACAAAAACAAAAAGAAAGAAAAGTGAATGATAAAAAAAAATGAAAGGAGCAAGCAAGAATGATAGAAGCAATTATAGTTATTATATCATAGGTTAATACTGAGGTAAAAAATAAAAGGAAAATTGACTAAATTATATTATGATGAGATATAAAACTATGTTCGAAACATGGGTTTAGCGTGAATAATAAGCCATTCATACAAAGACACACACACACACACACACACACACACACACACACACACACACACACACACACAGAGGCATCACATCACATAAAATCGCAATAGGGCTGCCAACTAATGGAAGGCTAAAAGTTGGTATTGCCAATAGATCAGAATGTTACTGCGAAATCACATTAATTATTGCAGGCCTCCACTCAGGCTCATTCTGAGTAAGGAGACACCATATAACCGTCCAGCTCCTCACGATTAATACCTGATATCCAAGTGCTAACGATTTTTTTGTAAAAGCTGATCTTTGCATTATCAATAAGCAAAATCAAAATTTATTTTAGTACAGTACATGACAAGAGGCGAGTCTACTCTAATAGCGCATAGACCTCTTGTCCCCATTCATTCGTCAGTCATGTACTATACCTTGCTTGATGTTTTCAAGTTTTGAAATTTTCTTATGTATTCTTTGCTTTATTTCCAGGTTGATGCGCACAATATTGTTCCCTGCTGGATTGCATCTGACAAACAGGAATATGGGGCCAGAACCATTCGCAATAAAATCAATAGCAAACTCAAGGAATATTTGACCGAATTTCCTCCTGTCGTTAAGCATACTTATGGCAAAGTGAAGGACGAGGTGAGTGTTTTCCAGCGGCTATTTCTGTTTTTTCTCAAACAATTATTGCCTGAGGAATTTATTCACTTTCACACTACAAGACTTTTCTCATTGAGAGCTTACTGCGTAAGTTATTTAATTAAGTGCGAAATAATTTCTTATTTTTCCTTCATTTCTCTTTTCTAATAGTCCTTAAATACTTTTTTTATTCTTTTCAGTATTCCGTTGATTTTAAGAAATGCCAATTTTTAACAATATACCGTCTTTAATTTCAATTAATATATCTTAATTATTTTATATGATTTTGAGACTCATTGATGCATTAATATTTATGCCAAATGTAATAAACGTTGAAGAACCATCTTGTTTCCATAATAAAAACTTGAAAAACACTTTTGAGTCGAAATTGTAACTCATTTGGTCATCTGACGATGCTCTTTACAACAGGGGGAAACGGTCGTCACGCCTTAACGTGAGTCACAGTACACACGACTGTGGGTCGTCTGACGATGCTCTTTACAACAGAGTGAAACGGCCGTCACGCCATAACGTGAGTCACAATTTCCACTCAAAGAGTATTTTTTTTAAAGTTTTTATTATTTAATGAACGTCAAATTTAATCTGTTTGAGAAATGAAATTCTGAAATAATATAAAGTATCATGTGCAAAATGCGTACCTGCGTTTTGCCGTGACAGCCCGGGTGTCGCTCCCGGCCGGCTAGCGTCAGTCGGCGTGGTGGCAGGGTAAGGTACGGGGACCTGGCTTCGATTACGTGATTCCAACTGTCCGTGTCCTCTTGTCAGTGGTTGAAATAGACGATTCCGCGGACACCTAATTCGCCCAGATCGTCGCGTCTTGGCTGGAGAGGAGGCCGTTCAGCCGGGAATCTAGACCCTGCCGCCTCCCTAAGGGGGCAAGTGTCCGTTTCCCCTGCCGGAACGAGGAAATAGGATTTTGGGGATAGGAAGGGAAGGCCGAAACAATAATATCCCTGCCCCTGAGGAAGAGGGGGAGAGGAGGCCGTTCAGCCGGGAATCTAGACCCTGCCGCCTCCCTAAGGGGGCAAGTGTCCGTTTCCCCTGCCGGAACGAGGAAATAGGATTTTAGGGATAGGAAAGGAAGGCCGAAACAATAATATCCCTGCCCCTGAGGAGGAGGGGGAGAGGAGGCCGTTCAGCCGGGAATCTAGACCCTGCCGCCTCCCTAAGGGGGCAAGTGTCCGTTTCCCCTGCCGGAACAAGGAAATAGGATTTTGGGGATAGGAAAGGAAAGGTTTCCTGTTAGAACAACCGCGTCCCTGCCACTTTCCAAAGGGGGCCGGGACCGTTCCCCTAACAGTGAAGGATGGCCGGGGAGGGACGTGCCCCGCTCTTCTCGAGCTGGCCTGAACTCCCCTGCTGGGATTTGAGGTGACGGGTTGGATGCCCAGGTACACCCCTGCCAATTTCCAAAAAGGGGCAGGAATAGTTTTGGGCCCACGTCCCGGGGTTAATAGGTGTATAGGTTGTCGACCGGTTCGGACAGGTACAGCCCACGCGACGTAGCCGCGGGTGGGAGATTTCTTAGTCCTTGCCGGCCGGGGTGAGAAGGATATGACTTAACGACGGCTATGAGCTGGTACACCCCTGCCAATTTCCAAAAAGGGGCAGGAATAGCTTAGTCTTAGCCGCCGGGGTGAGAAGGATACGACTTAACGACGGCTATGAGCTGGTACACCCCTGCCAATTTCCAAAAAGGGGCCGGAATAGCTTAGCCTTAGCCGCCGGGGTTAGAAGGATACGACTTAACGACGGCTATGAGCTGGTACACCCCTGCCAATTTCCAAAAAGGGGCAGGAATAGCTTAGCCTTAGCCGCCGGGGTTAGGGAGAAGAGGAGCTGTGGAGCTGGGTAAATAGTGGTGGAGGTATGAGGTTATGGTATGGGAAGGTGACGGGCAGAAGTAGGAAAGCCTCTGCCCCCACGGGTATGGGAGGGGGGTATTGGGAATAATGGCCGGGGAGGGACGTGCCCCGCTCTTCTCGAGCTGGCCTGAACTCCCCTGCTGGGATTTGAGGTGACGGGTCGGATGCCCAGGTACACCCCTGCCAATTTCCAAAAAGGGGCAGAAATAGTTTTGGGCCCACGTCCCGGGGTTAATAGGTGTATAGGTTGTCGACCGGTTCGGACAGGTACAGCCCACGCGACGTAGCCGCGGGTGGGAGATTTCTTAGTCCTTGCCGGCCGGGGTGAGAAGGATACGACTTAACGACGGCTATGAGCTGGTACACCCCTGCCAATTTCCAAAAAGGGGCAGGAATAGCTTAGTCTTAGCCGCCGGGGTGAGAAGGATACGACTTAACGACGGCTATGAGCTGGTACACCCCTGCCAATTTCCAAAAAGGGGCCGGAATAGCTTAGCCTTAGCCGCCGGGGTTAGAAGGATACGACTTAACGACGGCTATGAGCTGGTACACCCCTGCCAATTTCCAAAAAGGGGCAGGAATAGCTTAGCCTTAGCCGCCGGGGTTAGGGAGAAGAGGAGCTGTGGAGCTGGGTAAATAGTGGTGGAGGTATGAGGTTATGGTATGGGAAGGTGACGGGCAGAAGTAGGAAAGCCTCTGCCCCCACGGGTATGGGAGGGGGGTATTGGGAATAAGGATAAGAATAAAAGGTAGAAATTCGTACTACGTACCGTTCCGCACTTCTCGTTGAGAACCGCGTGTACTCGCTGTGAGCAACGCCCGTGAATCGCGACCGCGTTCACCAAACACCCCTACGGGGTAGTAGCCTAAGTAGATAGCTTTCGACTACACGAGACGACCTCGGTCAAGCACCAACTGCTCCAACTCTAGGAACTGGCTGCTATGACACCTGAGACACTACTCTCTCGACTTCTCGTCGGCTAGCTGGTCTTCCCCGAAAAATAATGGGGGAAACCAGTGGGGGAAGGTGGAGAGAAGGGTATGCGCACACAGTACACTCCACCGGTCAAATTTGTTATCTCCGTTACTGGCTGTAGAGAGATAACCGAGCATCAATTAGCTCCCTTTTCCTCGTCGCGAACTTGCTTCGTGACACACTCGTCCTACCCGGTGTGGGGGGGGGGGAGGAGGAAAAAGAAAGAAAAGGAAAAAGCCGAAGTCTTTCGACCCCTGCCTAAGATAAAAGGAAAAAGAAGGAAAAGGAATGAGCCGAAGTCTATCGACCCCTGCCCCAAGAAGAAGAATTATAAAAAAAAAAGGGGGGGGGAAAAGGAAAGTGAAGGCCGAAATATAAATACCTCTGCCCCAAGGAAGGAATAAATATAAAAGGGGGGAAAGGAAAGTGAAGGCCGAAATATAAATACCTCTGCCCCAAGGAAGGAATAATAGGATAGGGTAGGGTAGGACATACTAGGGGCCGTGGCCTGCACCACTGCCCGTTAGGGTGTTATCCGTGGGACAACACCCCTCAATCGTTAGTCTTCACCCACACACGGCGTCCATCGGGCAGCCTTATTCGCACCCTCGGACGGCCGGCCCGGTGCCTGCGTCCGACCTTGTACGACTGGCGGACCAACTTCCGGATACGCGTGGGTGGTGTGGGAGGGATATTCCCGACGTCTTCTGACTCTGCCTCTAGCTCCATCACCTCACAGATGGGCGGGTGGGGTGTCTCCGCCGTATCCGACCGCTCGATGATGAGGGAGGGGATGAATGGCATCTCCTCCTCCTCCTCCTCATCCGGATAATACGCGGGTGACAGGGAAAAATCCCCACCCCCGCCCTCCAACAAGGCGTCCTCCTCGTCCGTGGGGACTATGACATCCGGCTCCGAGACTATGTCGATCTTTCCGACCTTACTGGCCAGATCGATCACGTCTCGGGGCTCTTGGTCCGTGGAGGCGGCCCGGTCGGGTACCCGGGGAGACTCGGGTACCCTCCACCACCTAGGCCTCACCAGGGTGGGGTATGTGTTGTGGATAGATTCCACCATGGTATCGACGTCAAGCGTCGTTACCACGAAATCATGCCGAAGAAAGGCATCCATCATATGTGCGATAACGCGCTCCGCCTTCCACCGCGGCAAGTCTTTTTCGTCGCACCCGTACCGGATTGACTCCAGAGGGCGGTCCTTACGCGTTTTTTTCAAAACCGCGTAGTATGCTACCCGCCGATACAGCTCCGCCATTTCGGAGACATCTATTACCCCCAAGGGGTCAAACAGGTGGAGACACGAGGCGGCTGAGTCGACCACCACAACTGCCGTCAAGTCTCCTACCTTTATGGGCACGGCCCAGAGCATCCCCCTGCGAAGCCGGGAGAGCGGGCCGTGTAATCTAGGGAGGGGTACTCCCCAGTGCCTAGTTTTTAGGCTCATAAATGGCACATAGCATCCAGGATCCGTCCGGGATCGGGCCTCGACCTGGCCCAAATACGAATCGAGGAATCCCAAGCGTTTGGTAGGCATGGCGTGATGAATATAATTTATTGTGCACTTTAACAAGACTGAACAAATAATAACTGGGACTAAGATTAATCGTTGTTGGTTCAAGTACATCGAAGGACAACTCGATAAGAGTTATCATACCGTTTGGAAGGTAAAGCGATAAGTTTCCGAAATTAACTTTTCAATAAAGTTCTACCTCCTTATCTTATCATCGATGGTACCTTCTTAGCGTCCAACCCTTCTGATTGAAAGCTACGACTTTTCATAACTTTGAATCTGAATCGAATTATTATTATTATCCCATAATTTATTCACTCTTCGATGATGATATAACAATGAATAGCTCATACGTTTGTTACCCAACATCCCGATTTATTCATTAACTTTGAATAAACCCCCTTTTTTTTTTTGTAGCCTCAGATACTTCTTTTCAGCTAACAAACCGTAATCGCTCCTTTAGCTATTTTTGAATAAATTACTAACTTGTAATCTTATTCCATTCAACAAATACTTTGTGTATTCGTTACAGCACAACTTGAATTATTTGTCCAACGTAAATAATTCAATTCCCATTCACAGGGGTGCTTATCGGCTGATAAGCGTAACAGCTTACTTCGCCTCTCTAATTCGATTAATCTTTACTAATTAATCCGTCTCCACGCTGTTATCATAATAAATACCTCACGTATTTATTTTACAGCGTTTTCGAATCATTTATTCCAATATAAATAATTCATCATCCATATCTATGGATATTTTCCAGCTAATAAACGCCAGTAGTTTATTTAACCTTCCGAAATTAATCACTACCTCGTAATTGAATTTCTGCCGACGTTAGGGAACTACAAATACTTTGTGCATTCACTGTACAATGTCTCGAATCATTCATTCTAATATAAATAACTCATCATCCACATCGATGGATATTATCCAGTTAATAAACACCAGTAGTTTATTTAACTTTTCGAAATTAATCACTACCTCGTAATTGAATTTCTGCCGACGTTAGGGAATTAATAAATACTTTGTGTATTTATTGTCTAACGCCTTGAATTATTTATTCTAACATAAATAACTCTTCTTCGTTCGGAGGTGTTTATCTGTCATCTCACGCCATGCTTTTATATCGTTTTTTTTATAACACCTCTGAACTTCCCTGGGCGCCAACCCAAGGTAATCAGTTACGATTAGGCTTGAGTACCTTACACAGGGCAGTCGCCCTCTACTCCTCCCTCCTCGTCTTCCAGCGAGGGGGAAAGTACTTTCACGTCCTTCGCGTGGACCGTTATAAATTTCCCTCCCTTCGTTCTCAGCTGCACGACAGAGGGGCTTAGCATCTTGTCGACCTCATAGGGCCCTGAGAATT
The DNA here is from genome assembly GCA_948455865.1 of Conomelus anceps. Classification (NCBI taxonomy): domain Eukaryota; kingdom Metazoa; phylum Arthropoda; class Insecta; order Hemiptera; family Delphacidae; genus Conomelus; species Conomelus anceps. The sequence goes on from OX418217.1 coordinate 33,695,171, forward strand.
TAGGCGCTAATTTGGCTGCAAATTTATTGACGCCAGACGACAAATGGTGCTCGCGTCTGAATACCAATTGGCCCGGTACGACGGTCAACGGGCGCCTTCTTAGGTTATAATACCTCCTTGTGTTATTATAAGCCTCGTTCAAATTATCAACAACTACCTTTCGTAGCTGTTCTAATATTTTGAGCCGCTTGAGCTGCGTCGGCTTGCTTTCAGCGTCGGCCTCTCTTCGGGGGTCGTCCTCCCCTTCGCAACCGGCCGCTCCCGGCGCTCTCAACTCACGCCCGAAATTTAAAAATGCGGGGGTGAATTTCGTCCCCTGATGAACTGCCGTATTCATCACGAAAGAGAACTCGGCGATATATTTATCCCACTCTGTATGAGTATCTCCAACATATAGTTGTATCATCGTCTTCAAGACACGGTTGACCCTCTCTGTGGGGTTACAACTAGGAGTGTAGGGGGGGGGTGAAAAATAAAATCATCCCACTATCTTCACAAAAGGATTTGAACAGTTTACTTGTGAATTGAGTGCCATTGTCACAGATTAACATCCTTGGGACTCCAAACCGCGTGATTACGAGCTCTCTTAGAGCTTTCAGGACAGAAATACTGTCGGCTTGTGCTAAGGGGCGAGCTTCCACCCACTTAGTAAATTGGTCTTGGAACACAACCAAGTACCTGCACCCTCGTTTAGAACGAGGTAGGGGGCCAACCAAATCTGTGCTCACGGTTTCCCACGGCCTCGTTACCTTCCGTTGTCGTGCCATCTGACCATACGGAACTCTCTGTTCTACTTTGTGTTTCATACACGTCTCACACCTCCTCACGTATTTGGCGACATCTCGATACATGCCAGGCCAATAGTACTGTCTCGATATTCGCTCATACGTTTTATATACTCCTTGATGGCCGGCTGTTGGAGCATCGTGGTTCAGTTTATAAACCTCGGCTCTACAGTCCCGTGGAATACATAATTTCCACCCGTCATTCCCGATGTCGCTGGGTACATATCGTCGTGGCCACACATGTTGATAGAGTAATCCCTCCCGGATCATAAAGTCCGGATATTTTTCAGGACACTGTGTAAGGCCTTCCTTGACCTTTTTTGTCCAGTTATCGTCCTTGCCTAATTCCGTAGCGATCGCTACCGGATCCTCTATTATAGGCCCATTGACTTCGTCACTCCCGCCTTGGGGTGCACGAGATAGGGCGTCCGGGACCACATTGAATTTCCCTCGTCTATACTGTATAGACAAATCATATTGTTCCATTTCCAAAATCCATCGAGCTAGTCATCCAGATGGATTTGGAATAGCTCTCAGCCATTTTAACGACTGGTGGTCTGTGAGCACTGTCGTTTTATAACCCTCTATATAGGGTTTGAATTTTCTGAGTGCGAATATTACCGCTAGGCACTCCTTTTCGGTTGTGGTATACCTAGTTTCAGGTCCCTTCAACCCACAACTCGCGTACGCGATCACTTTCTCCTCCCCCTCAATTTCTTGGGTGAGGACGGCGCCTAGCCCACAATCGGAAGCATCCGTTTGTAACGTGAACGGAAGTTCAAAATGTGGGTACGTCAATACCGGTGAACTTGTGAGAGCGGTTTTAATTTTATTAAACGCCTCTGCTTGTTCTTCTTCCCATCGCCACTTCGTCCCTGCCTTCAGTAACTTATGAAGGGGGGCTGCTAGATCGGCGAAATTTTGAACGAAACGCCGATACCACGACGCTAAACCGAGAAAACTCCGGAGAGTCCGAATTCGTTTAGGGGTAGGGAATTCCGCGACTGCCCTAATTGTTTCTGGGTCAGTCTGTAACCCTTGTTCAGTCACAATATGACCCAAATAGCGTAATTTGGACTTCAGGAACTGACACTTCTCTGGATTAATAACCAGGCCGGCTTCTCTTAGCCTCAGAAAAACCTCTCTCAGATTTTCTATATGTGCTTCTAGGGTCTCCCCAAGCACAATGACGTCGTCCAGGTAGGCGAACGCATGGGGCTCCAGTTTGGGGCCTATCACTCGGTCCAATAATCGTTGAAACGTCGCCCCTGCGGAGTGTAATCCGAACGGCATGACTCGGAATTGGAATAAGCCCCGTCCGGGTACGGTAAACGCCGTCAACGGCTTGCTAGTTTCCTCCAAAGGGACTTGCCAGTAACCGTTTTTCAGGTCTATTGACGAGATAAATCGTGCGTTACGCAACCTATCTAAAATACCCGTCATGTTGGGTAGAGGATACGCGTCTCTATGCGTAATCCCATTAATCTGCCTGAAATCAATGCAGAATCGGAGTTTCCCGTTAGGCTTTTTCACTAATACGATGGGAGAACTCCAGGGGCTGCTACTCGGTTCAATGACACGTTGATTTAACATGTCAGTGACTGCCTCGTCTATGACCTTCTGCATAGCGGGGTTCCGCGGGTATGGCCGTTGTCTGAACGGTTCCGCTCCTTCTTTCAATTTGACTCTGTGTTCCAATAGATGTGTGGAACCGGGAACGGACTGAAATTTACTCAGCTCTATCTCCAGAAATTTTTCGAAGTCGACTTCTTTAGTCACTTCCACGACTTGCTTCTGAATTTTAGAAGCGGGTAGTTGCATTCTCCTATGGAGAATATCGAGACTTGCTCTCATTAAAACCAAATGATTTAAACCTAAAATCATTTCCGGTTTCGATTCGTCGCATATTGCGACTCGCAAATATTGCTCTCTTCCGCATATATTTGCTGTCACTCTTAACTCCTTCCCGACGGATAATTTCCTGCCGTTAACCAAGGAGAGTTGTTGGGTGACCATCCTTGGCCTAGCTTTCCCCACTGACGTTATTCTATGCGCCATTCTCCGGGATACATAGGAGAACTCCGCCCCCGTATCTACTAGAGCATTAATCTCTATTCCATCAAGCTCTATACACATAAACATACGTGTTTCAGTCTCCCTATGTCCCTCGCACCGGGTTTCGATAGGGGCTATGCCGGGTTTTGACTCTTGTCGGTTTGACGTTGGTTGTGGAGATTTCTTCTCCACTTCTACGCCAGTCGAGCACGGGACCCATTCCACTTCACGAGTATGAGTGCGAATATGGAACACATTTTCACGCATGAATTGCATGCCAATTAATATTTCAGGTTTGAGTCCTGCCATCACCGTCGCAGTGAAAGGAAGTCTGACTCCGCCCAACGTAACGTTAGTTATGACTCGGCCGTCTAAACGTGCGGCCGTTCCATTCGCAAGGAGCGCCCGGTGACTGGCCGCCTCCTTACGTACGGGTCCCATACTCGCAAGACTGCTGTAGGCTTCCGAGCTAATATAATTAGACTCAGCTCCGGTGTCTAATAAGGCCCGGTACGGTTTCCCCGCGACCTCTACCATCACAAACAGACGTTTATCTAGTGGTGTCCCGCTCACCAACTCCAGTCGACTCGGTGACTGTACCACTGCGGTTCCCTTCACTTTACCGGATTGTTTGTTACACACACAATCCTTACGGGCTCTTTTACACTGATTACAGTCAGTCCCTTCCGGACAGTGGGATCGCCAATGTCCCGGCTTTTTACACTGCCAACAGGTAGGCTCGGTGACCTCAGGGGTGGGCTTGATCCTGCCCTGGGCTACTTCCTCGTCTCCTCGAGGTTTCATCACCTTCCTCGGGTCCTCTATTTTCGAATTTCGCGCAATTTGACGCGACTGCTTCTCTTCCGCCTTGATTTGTTCGAATTGTCGCGCGAGGCGCAACAAATCGTCGACATTATGTATGTCAGACAGGTGTACGTACAATTTGTACCGAGGTAGAAGGTTTCAATACAGTCGTTGTACCTGGTTTTCTTCTGTAAAACCGCCCCTTCTCCTCATCAGAGTTACTAACTCTTCTGTGAACTCATCCACAAGTTCACCCTCTCTCTGTTTTCGAGCGAGGATCTGGTTATCAAGATCCTCCTCATACGTTGAGGGGTAATATCTCAACTTAAAATCGGCGATGAAATCGTTCCAACTTTTCCATCGTTCCCTCCGATTCCTCATCCAGAGAATCGGCTTCCCTGCCAGCATTTCGGGTAGAGCGACTAGTAACTGTTTGCCAGTAAACCCATATGCTAACTCTAATTCTCCCAGCCTCTCTATAAAGCTAGGGGCATCCCCGTGCCCATCAAAGGAGAGCTTCCAGCTTCTCACTTTATCACATACCATTCCTGGATCCATCCAGGAGCCGGTATTCGTCGTAGTACGGTATTGTGTACGACTGATTCGTTCAGACGTGTTAGCCTGCTCGTCTAACACGACATTTTCCGCACCCTCATGACTGGCAGCGTACGTACTGGTTCGTGCCCCGCCACTCGCGGTGCTTGGGTTGGCTGCCTTCACCGTCATCTTACGATGGTGTTCGACGACCACTTTCCTCAACTCGGCCACCGTGCCCTGCGTGGGTAACCCATAGCTGGCTGAGAGGTTCACTAAATCCTCCTTCAGCAATCGGTAAACCCACGACACTCTCGGGTCGGTCGACTCCTCTGCCGAAACTGCCTGACCCAGGTCGCTTTCGGAATCACTGTGTTCACTCATCCTAACCACTTTTTCGTCTACTTTACGCGACACTTTTTTGTCTAATTTTCCCGACACTTTTTCGTCCCCGTTACGTGCCCCATGCGTGGGCGTCAGTTTATCATGTGCAAAATGCGTACCTGCGTTTTGCCGTGACAGCCCGGGTGTCGCTCCCGGCCGGCTAGCGTCAGTCGGCGTGGTGGCAGGGTAAGGTACGGGGACCTGGCTTCGATTACGTGATTCCAACTGTCCGTGTCCTCTTGTCAGTGGTTGAAATAGACGATTCCGCGGACACCTAATTCGCCCAGATCGTCGCGTCTTGGCTGGAGAGGAGGCCGTTCAGCTGGGAATCTAGACCCTGCCGCCTCCCTAAGGGGGCAAGTGTCCGTTTCCCCTGCCGGAACGAGGAAATAGGATTTTGGGGATAGGAAGGGAAGGCCGAAACAATAATATCCCTGCCCCTGAGGAGGAGGGGGAGAGGAGGCCGTTCAGCCGGGAATCTAGACCCTGCCGCCTCCCTAAGGGGGCAAGTGTCCGTTTCCCCTGCCGGAACGAGGAAATAGGATTTTAGGGATAGGAAAGGAAGGCCGAAACAATAATATCCCTGCCCCTGAGGAGGAGGGGGAGAGGAGGCCGTTCAGCCGGGAATCTAGACCCTGCCGCCTCCCTAAGGGGGCAAGTGTCCGTTTCCCCTGCCGGAACGAGGAAATAGGATTTTGGGGATAGGAAAGGAAAGGTTTCCTGTTAGAACAACCGCGTCCCTGCCACTTTCCAAAGGGGGCCGGGACCGTTCCCCTAACAGTGAAGGATGGCCGGGGAGGGACGTGCCCCGCTCTTCTCGAGCTGGCCTGAACTCCCCTGCCGGGATTTGAGGTGACGGGTCGGATGCCCAGGTACACCCCTGCCAATTTCCAAAAAGGGGCAGGAATAGTTTTGGGCCCACGTCCCGGGGTTAATAGGTGTATAGGTTGTCGACCGGTTCGGACAGGTACAGCCCACGCGACGTAGCCGCGGGTGGGAGATTTCTTAGTCCTTGCCGGCCGGGGTGAGAAGGATACGACTTAACGACGGCTATGAGCTGGTACACCCCTGCCAATTTCCAAAAAGGGGCCGGAATAGCTTAGCCTTAGCCGCCGGGGTTAGAAGGATACGACTTAACGACGGCTATGAGCTGGTACACCCCTGCCAATTTCCAAAAAGGGGCAGGAATAGCTTAGCCTTAGCCGCCGGGGTTAGGGAGAAGAGGAGCTGTGGAGCTGGGTAAATAGTGGTGGAGGTATGAGGTTATGGTATGGGAAGGTGACGGGCAGAAGTAGGAAAGCCTCTGCCCCCACGGGTATGGGAGGGGGGTATTGGGAATAAGGATAAGAATAAAAGGTAGAAATTCGTACTACGTACCGTTCCGCACTTCTCGTTGAGAACCGCGTGTACTCGCTGTGAGCAACGCCCGTGAATCGCGACCACGTTCACCAAACACCCCTACGGGGTAGTAGCCTAAGTAGATAGCTTTCGACTACACGAGACGACCTCGGTCAAGCACCAACTGCTCCAACTCTAGGAACTGGCTGCTATGACACCTGAGACACTACTCTCTCGACTTCTCGTCGGCTAGCTGGTCTTCCCCGAAAAATAATGGGGGAAACCAGTGGGGGAAGGTGGAGAGAAGGGTATGCGCACCCAGTACACTCCACCGGTCAAATTTGTTATCTCCGTTACTGGCTGTAGAGAGATAACCGAGCGTCAATTAGCTCCCTTTTCCTCGTCGCGAACTTGCTTCGTGACAAAAGAAATATGGTTCTTATTCATCTTACCTTTTTCATTGTGGGTAATTCACAAATGAGCATGAAGCTTGTGCGTGGGTAATAAGATAGATGAAAAAATGTCATTCCTAACCGGAAATCGAACTTGGGACCAACAAGACAGTACAGCTGCACAACTACTTCAGTCAATTTCATCTTAGGTTTTACCACTTCATGAACTTTGGGCATTCATATGATAAAACCATAATTCTATCATTTTCAAATACATTTTTGGAATTAACATTAGTTTTGTTCAACTGGTTACAGGTTATTGACTGGGAAGCTGGAGAGAAAACACTTGAAGTTGATAGATCTGTTGAACCTGTGAAATGGCTGACACCAGGCTACAGTGGAGCAATTCAGATGCTTGATTCATTCATTAACAAGCGGCTGAAAAAGTTCGCTACTAAAAGAAATGATCCGGTTGCTGATGCTTTGAGTAATCTATCGCCTTATTTTCATTTCGGTAATAGCCCTACTTTGTTCTATTTTAAACCATTTTATATAATTAGAATGATATAGCTTTCAGTCTATACCTATCAGTCTTCAGTCATGTTCCGTACTATACATCACCCATTCCTCAATTTGCTCTTTTACCATTTAAAGCTCATGCAATATGATTGGCAAAAGAGTGCGGGATGGCCTTGATCTCTATTCAACTCCTGATAAGATATTCCATTTTTCCATTATGGATTCATCTCATTAACTAAATGTATAAAAACCTTTGAAGGATTGCTAATGACATTTCTTGGAAAGATTCCAGAATAAGAGAGAGTATTTCAGTGATTCTTTGTATAGATTCGTTACAATTGTCAGCCACAATATTAGCTACAATTATTCGTTTCAATATCTACGGTACTTTCAATTGACGCTTCTCATTGCATCTTACTGATCATTGCATTGTTGATTGTAATTTTGTGGTAAAAAATAGATCTATCTAATAATATTCTCAACGAACACGACTGGATGACAACCAACTTTTTATATAATAGTACCATTTATTACAATATCAGGGAGTGGCCGTAGCCGAGTGGGTTAAGTGCTGGTTTGCTAGCCCAAAGGTCCCGGGTTCGATCCCAGTTCTGACCGAAAGTTTTTACCTCGGGCCACTCCCGTGTTTCGGAGGACACGTTAAGCTGTCGGTCCCGGCTGCCTAAAACAGTCGTTAAGTCACGTCAGAGGCCCTGAACTTATTCAGGTGCGACCTGATAACTCTGACACCAGACCTGAGCCAGCCAGGTCACACGATATTATTATTATTATTATTACAATATCATTAGTCTCCGTAAACTGAAATTCAAATATTCAACCTCTATATACTCCTTGATTTCTTGTTCCATAACTATCTGCGTTGTTAATATTAACATTTGGTAAATTCAACGACTTCAAGTCAATTTTAATTGAGAATAAATGATATTTTTCTCACTTCAGGCCAAACGTTTTCGAGTCATGGAGATTCATCTTTAAAATCCCTATTTATATTCATGATTCAAATGATGTAGAGCATAAATATAGAGCCGCTAGATTTTCCAGTTTCAGTTTATCGAGATTCATAATGATGTAAAAGTCTCAGTGTAATTTACTAGGCACTATAAGATACGATAATCGCTAAACACAAGCAGTAGGTGCTTGGAAAATTTCTGGATTTCGATAGGTGCTTTGGCTTTGAGTCTCGACGATGATGCATTCTCATTTTGACTGTTTACCTTCTTATTAAGTGGTGGAGTTCAATTCTTTTTTTTTATAAGTTCAGACTGTGACTCGTGAATTAAAAAAAAAAACTTTTGTGTTACAGGCCAGCTCTCAGTACAACGTGCAATTCTAACAGTGAGAGAGAATAGAAGTAAATGTCCAGAGTCAGTTGATGCTTTTTGTGAAGAAGCCATTATTAGGCGAGAGCTCGCTGACAATTTCTGTTTTTATAATAAGAACTATGACAACATCAATGGAAGTTTTGATTGGGCCAAGAAAACTTTGAATGATCACAAGTATGCATCTTCTTTTTATACAGTTATATTCATGGAATTGAAATTCTAAATTCAACGTGTCACAAAAAATCAAATAAGACTCATTCTAGTCTTCTATTTTAGTGTTGAAAAATATTAGAGTTTGAGCAAAACGACGTTAACATGCTAACCAGAGCAATATGCATCTGCCTGCTCTTTAGCATATTGCTTTTACAGTAGGCAGATGCATAGAGGGTTCAGGTCGGTATTAGCGTTATCGTTGATGTAGTTTTACCCAAACGTTCTATTGAGTCCAAGGTTATTAAAAACAACCTATTAACCTTGTATTGAATCAGTATCATTTTAGCAACCCTTTCCCGTTTTCCCATATTTTTTCTGTATCCAAGAGTTTTCAATGCATTGGATTTTGGGATTGAAAAGAGTACCATAAAAAATTTATCTTATAAAAATATATTTATTTTTTAAAATCATGCTTATTTTCTATTTGTTTTTTAGTTGCAATCCTTGACCAATTATGTATTTTTTTTTATTGGTTGTAAAGAAAATCTATGTATGACAATTTTTGTAGACAAGATTCAAGATTTATTTAATGTCGAAACACTGCAGAAAATGCATGACAACGTCAAAAGAAAAAATATTAAAAATGAATACATATTATCACATATACAATAAGTCATGTACACTATACGGACATTGACAAATTTTGTCAATCAACAATTTTTTTACACTTTTTTGAAACAATTCACATTGAGTTCTTTTAATTGAGCAGGTAGTTTATTGTAGAACTTTTTACCTAACTCCAAAAACCCGTTTAATGTATATCTATAATTACATTGGGTTATTCTAAGTGCCGTGGAATGCCTTGTAAAATGATTGTGCACAGAGCTATTGATGGGTATGCAAGACAAATTTATTTTTGTGTGCATAAGACACTCAAAGACATACAGTGCTGGAACTGTCAGAATTCTAAGTTGTTTAAATATGGGTTTACAATGAGTTCTGCTATGTACATTAGCAATTACCCTTAAAGCACGCTTCTGTAAAGCCAACAACTTCTTGACACTGCTATCATTCCCCCATGCAACAATTCCATAAGATAAGTGACAATGTATATAAGCATAATACACCGCAACTAATACATCTAAATTAACAATTACTTTAATCTATTCAGCATAAATATGCCCCTAGACAATCTTCCACACAACATTTTTTACATGAAAATCCCATTAAAGATTTCTCTGTAATGTGATTCCAAGAAATTTAGCAGTATCAGCACCTGAATTAATACCAAATTCCAACAACTGTTTTTTATCCTTATTAAAGCAAAGTGAATTAGCAGCAGTCCAGTCCTGGATTATTGCTTTGACAATGTGTATGTCACCAAATTGTTACACTTAATCTGAACAGCCAAATTGAAAGAATGTAAGACAAAATGCAACATTTACTAGTTTGAAGGTGGTATCATGGTGGAAAAGTTTTTTGAAAAAAAATCTACACAAATGAATAACTTTATTTTTCTTTGCATTTTTAGGAAAGATAAGCGAGAATACATCTACACAAAAGAAGAACTTGAAAACGCTAAAACTCATGATGATTTGTGGAATTCAGCGGAACTGCAGTTGTTAAAAGAAGGGAAAATACACGGCTTTCTACGAATGTACTGGGCAAAGAAGATTCTTGAATGGACTACTTCGCCAGAAGAAGCTCTTGAAATTTCTATTTATCTTAATGATAAATATAGTATGGATGGCAGGGATCCAAATGGCTTCGTTGGTAAGCCTTTATTCAATAATTGCATTAAATAGTTGAATATTGAATCTTCGAATGTTTCTAAATGAAATGTTTAAAATTTAAAACACATTTTCATGAGTTTCTTGTATAGAAAGATAATATTCTTGTTGTAACGTAGTAATTCGAAGTTCCATCTCTAAGGCGCTTTCAATAATGTATTAGAATTTCCAGTCATTCTTCATATCATGCACACTGATCATGTAGGCTGCGCATTGTGAGCTATTTTTTATCAATCTTAGTGTAATTTCAATCTCTTTATTTTTAATTGCAGTAAAATTGTTGTTTTTTTTTAGAATTAAATTCATATATTTTTTCCAGGATGTATGTGGTCGATATGTGGGATACATGATCAAGGATGGGCAGAAAGAAACGTTTTCGGTAAGATAAGGTTCATGAATTATGCTGGATGTAAAAGAAAATTTGATGTGCCTGCTTTTGTTGCTAGGTATGGAGGTAAAAGTTATCCCTACAAAAAATCAAAATAATATTCCGGTTCGGCTTTTGGTTCCTTATTCAGTATTAAAATATGAACTATATCTTCATTTTATACAAATAATTAGTTTCTCAATCATTTTTTGAGTTGTTTTGCTTTCTCATTAATTGACATCGTGTTATAATAATAATTTCAAAAATGTTCAGCAATACTTTCAGCCTATTCCGGCACTCCTTGAATATTGTACTGCTACCATTGCTAAGTAACCATCTAGATCTGTTTTTCGTTCAAGCACTTTCTAATCGCTCAGTACTTGCTGCTTAAAAGTACAAATTAGATGTTAATTCAACAAATGTCTTAATGCACAATTAATGTATAGTTTTATTTGAAATAGTGAAATTTTGTAGATTTTAAGGGTCATTAAATGACATAATTTTAACTGTAATAACTGTATAAAAACGCTGGTATACGTTGTTATAAAATACTATTCTAAAATTGAATGATCTTAAAAAACTTTTATATTTTTTAGAAAATACACAATAGTTTGACTCAATACTTAGCGTGGTTTATTATTCTCAATGTTAAGGGCTCATTAGTCGTTAAACTCATTAAAATGCATTTCACAATAAACAATGTAGGGATCATTGCTTTCCTTTCTTTAATAAGCATTAATATTGTGATTCTGTTATTTGAAACAAACTATGTTATGTTTGACCTTGATAAGTGGGTTTCCGCCGCTGTGTTCTAAACTAGGTACTGGTAATAGCAACTCAGCGGCTTAGAGTTTCCTTTCAATATTTACCACGGTATTTTAGTACTATCTATTATTTGAAGCAGCTGCATCTTGGTCTCTTCTGAGCTTCGAAAAACATGTATTCCTGCAATACAATACGACAATAATGTAATTTGGTGATTTACTCAATCATGCAGACAAATAACTGACTTTTAAGAGTGTTGATAAACCCACCGATTCCATGCCCGATAATCAAATATTAATCAGTTTATTCATTCAGACTTGAAACAGTTTAGAACAGTGTGCACTAGGCACAAGTTTATTAAAACGATTATGATTTGGGCAATGTTCAGTAACCAAACAGTTATCCATTGTACTGAGATTATTTTTTTAATTACTTTGGGAACTAATTTAAATGGGATTCTATGAGAGTTATATATAAGCTTCAGGGTTACTTTATAAGCCCCTAACCATTAGTCCCTATTTTTGACCATTCCTACTTTATGTAGGAATAATGTGGCATAACTTGATACTTTCTTTGTAGTGGCGAAGGTGATATTGTGGAAGGTATCCATAATGAATAATAAGACGAAATTGTCACAACCACAATATTAGTTTGATTGAGATTGATAACAACCGAAACTAGTTTCTCAATATTTTTTAATGAATGTGCTAATTTAACGAATAGTTTGATTGAGATTGATAATGGTATAACAACTGAAACTAGTTTCTCAATATTTTTTAATAAATGTGGTTTTGACAATTTCGTTTTATTATTCATCATAACTTGATAACAGAAAATAAGCCAGACTTTTGGATCTCAGAATTTTATTAGTCTGAGCGGATAATTATAGCTATCTATCCTTTTAGTTCGTCACCTCCAACCTCTAACCCCTTGTGAGTATCCAGCTATCTATATAGTAACTGTCTATTCTGTACAATAATCATGAAATTGAGTGATGTGCCATCACTCACTCTGATCCCAAAGACATTATCTTCCGCGCAAAACTATTGAGATTTTAATAAAAGCTGATCAATAACAAGCCTCAAGATGTTTAACAAGCCTATTAGAACGCTTGACTATGTTAAATGAATATATTGTAATTTTAAAGATTGTCTAAATCTGTTTTATAAACTGAAATCAATTACCAACAAAAATGCAGCAGCCATTATCAATGCTTTGGTCCTTGGATCTGAATTCCTCGCTGGGAATGTAACAAGCAAGCCATAGCTTCCAGCCAAATCTTCCCAGCGATGGAATATACTCCCCACTATATCATTGCCATTAAAGTCCTTTATCTGAAATTAAATTTGATATTTTTGTTACCTTAAAACCATGCCATTAACCTATAGTTACATTTCTGTTGCGAATTATTCCGCTCTCAAATGGGTCATTGGATAATATGTTTTCCTAAGGTCTCTGATAAACAAATAACTTGTCGCAAGAGGTATCACAGAGGTGTGCAAAATGGTATTCACACTCACCTATGCAGTATGCAGTCAGGCCCTGTTTGGGGAGAGTGGACTGTTCAGTAGAGAGGTTTAGAATTGTATTAGTGTGCTTAGAATACTAGTAGTCTTCTGATAGCTTAGTGAGTTTGACAATCACAACCTTCCCCACATCTCGTTTGATTAGTATGCTCTTCAGACCTAGGCATATTAATTGTTCAGGTCTAAGTTCCCTCTATCGAAATTTGTTTGAGACATTGAACGTACATTATTGAATACTGATTATATTCGTCTCAGATCCTCTTCTATTAATATTATAATTTGAAATCGAGAATATTACAATTTTTCAAAAATTCTGAGGAAGGATCTCTCAGACTGCAATTCTAGTGCTTCCTAAATTTACCAAGTCATATATTCAAGACATTTCAACAGAAATGTCTGAATATCCACAAGGGCACAAGGCTCTGGAAACTAAAATTATTTGCTTGGTTCAGTCTAGCTGCTTTTTGGGAATATTCTTGATATTTCATAAATAGGAGAATAATTATATTGAGATGTAGTAAATATTTATCATTCTCTACTTTTGAAAATTTTGCCTTACTATATTTTTCTATTTACTATCTTATTTTCTTGATAATTCTCTTCAAATCTTTGAAACGGATTAATTAATTTCATTGTAAGCTGACAGATACGTACCTGGAAATTAGCATCTGTGTACATTGTGCAGGAGCAACACTTGGGGCCCTCCATTGTGAAAAGTATATTGCTACTCGAGTTTTCAATAGTAAAATATGGAATTAGAACAGTAGGGCTCTGTCTAATGCAACCAATGAAAACTCCTGACGGAAGGTAAACATCTATCTTCTGAAAAAAAAACACTTTCAAAAAACAGGATTTTCTCTCAAATCAAATTACTTTATTGCTAAATGAGCATGATATGCATTATTAAAGTGAGATAATCGTAAAGAAAAAACTTGAAGCACTGTATATTAGACCAAAATGCTAAACGCAAAGAAAAAACATTTTCCGTTCGTGCACAGGAGAGAGAAAGATTCAATTGTTCAATTTTACATAGAAATTATAAGTGCAATGAAATATAGTCTTGTTTACACAATGAAGTTCAAAGCATTGAAGAGTTTCCTTTACAAAAAATATACCAAAGCAATGATCAGCTTATAATATGATATCAGATCTCTATTTTTTCTTGTCAGCTTACAAGAAATTTCTTGAGTTTAAATCTATATTGAGTTTGAGGAAAACAAGCCAGAGAGATGCCCTGAGGTAATTCACCAAAAATCTAACTTACAGAAAACAGAAATATTTCTGAAAAAAGTTGAATTATAACCCGTTTTGTAAGCCTTATTGCAATATCTTTAAAGCCTCAAGTCGCTACTGGGTTCCCACTAGAACAATTTGAAAATTAATAACATTTTAAATATATATAATGAGTAAGACATGTCTTACAACCACTTTTACCAATATTGGTATCAGCAATACCAAGAAGATTGAAGTAAAGAACAATATACAGATTCAACAACTTTATTACAAGTATACATTATCGAAGTATAGATTTCGTTTGTCACAGAGAATAATTTTCAAAATTGAGTGGAAATCAAACTTACTTGCACAAAACAGCCGACTGATGGTGCCAGCCTTCTGACCATCATAAGTGCCTCCTGGTTTGTTTTATCAATGAGATGCATGGTGAAGGCTCTCGATGAGCCACACAGCATCCTCTGCCAGCCAGCTGAACTTTCCGCTCCCAAAAATAACGTTTCTCCCTGAGGCACCTTCACTACATACCTATTCTCGGATTCAATGGATGTTAGCACTGTTGAATATAAATCAATCTTGTCCTAAAAACTTAAAAATTCTTCAATTTTATTGCTGAGGTTTTTCAATAAGATAATAAAGAGTGCGGCAGCATAATTTACTTTTTAAAAATTGATAGAATACATTGTATGAATCAGAAAAGTTATATTCTATTTTTATAATATAGGCACAAATCTAAATATTTGTTTTACAAATCTTAAAGTTTTGTAAGGTCAAATCAGATGTGGAACGTCCCTCAATCTCCATAAAATAAGTACACCAATGTCTGGCAATTTCACCGAATTTTGGCAATTTCTTCCTAGATATTGACTTTAAATCTTATAGTCCTTGGGTCCTTGGACGGTTCACATGAAGACGGGATTTAAAATAAAAATAATAGAAAAATTGGGAGAGCCACTCCAAATCGCCCTAATGGAAATTAGGTGCCCTGGGAAGTGTTCCCACAAAACCGTGTGCTCAGTGTATTGAGCATGCGGTATGTCATCTACCTGATTTGACCCTAAAAACTAAGTGAAACAAAACTTTAGATATGTTCCTACATTATAAAAACAAAATAAACATTTTCTGATTCATACAATAGGGTTTATTAAGTTTTGAAAAAGTAAATTATGCTGCCGCACCCTGTACGTTAGCTGATGAAAATTAAAAATGAGCTAACAATCAATGTACTTGAAGAGCCTTGCAAAATTTACATCATCATGAATCGTCAATTCTGTGTGATCAATTTCATCTACCACCAATATTTTGAAATACTCTGCAACTTGGAAAAGTAGATTTCCTATCATGTAATCACATTTAATCCTTATAATTTATAATTTAAGAAGTATCTTACATGGAATTTATTCACGTGGATTCAGTTGTATTGTTTGTTGAATAGGAAAAGCAACTTGGGTAGTTTGGTTTGTTGGGAAAGATAGGAAAAGCAACTTTCCTATTGTGTAATTAATTACATTGATGCCTTACTTCAAGGAGAATCTTAAAATAACTTTACATGAAATTTACTTACGTGGATCCATTTCTACAGTTTGTTGAATGAGCACTTGCTCTTTATCAGTGAGAAGTTGAAGACCCCACCGAGGATTCAGCTCTCTTACGTCCAGGCTTTGCCACCCCACTGGAAAATAACATTTTTTTTTAGAAAATCAGGTAAATGCTAATACTGCAGAATTGTATTTAAATTTTGATGGATAGAGTACGGAAATCACTGTCAATATCCATGAACGTTTATGAGTCACATTTTTTATGTTCATTTGCACCTTATGTTTGGAAAAGGTTTCAAACGATTATCCAAAACATTAATATTGACTCCATGTAGAATATTTTTACCGGTGGATTTTATGTATTGTAAATTGGGCGAATAAATAAAATTGGAAAATTATTTTCTGGTTTCTGTCTGTACAGAATGTGGTGAATTCTTGTATCTTCTTTGCAGACAACAAGCCATGATGACCGTCATCATGCCTTGTCATCACCGCCTTGGTGTGGCGGTTAGCGTACCCAAAGATTCCAGTTTATATTCCCGGTCTAGGTCTAGCATTTTCAATATCATTAATCACGCACAAGCTTCAAAACTCATTTGAAAAACATACGGAATAGATTAATGATTAGTGTGTAAAGGGTAGTGGTTGGCCGCTTTCCGAGCGCGGTTTGAGGGCGATCGTGATGCTCAGTCACGAGCACTCGGGATTGCGCTTGGAAGGGTGACCGGCAAAAAATAATATGGCGTTATCAGTGTTATTATCACTTGCCTAGAGTTTCAGAGCCCATCTAAAACTGTAAGTTTATAACATAAGTGTCATCCACTCATTACCTCTGATTCATGTGGACATCATCAACATAAAAATTACTAACATTTTTACTTAATTTTTAAATAAAAATCAACTTACTGGTGGAAATTGTTAGAGGGCGTCTTATGGCTCCATCTGGAAAATAAATACAAAAGAAAACGGTAAAGCAAACAATTTCGAAAAACCAATAAACCGATACAACGGAATATCCAAGGACCCGACGAATTAAATAGTAATAATCATCATCATCATCATCATTATTATTATTATTATTATTATATTACTATTATTAATTGTGCTGATAGGCTTACGCACCATTCAAACAAGGTTCACGCTAACCCTCTCTACTAACCTTGCTATTGAACTGCTTCGGTTTCTATAAACATGCTTCCCAATTCACAAAAAATACACATTGCCAGTTCTTGGAAAAGAGTTCAATTCTTCTTCTTGTTCTCTTTTTTCAATTCGACGATTAAAAATAATTCAAGAAAAGAAACACAATGAAAAATGAAAACATCAACGCTTGTACTGTAAAAAAATAATGGTAATTGGGCTGAACATCAGCTTTCGTAATTTACAATGTTTTGATTTTCAAATGTAAACAACGGCTGACACTGGTTTGATTTTCACTCGCCAAAACTAACCTAGAGCTGATAGTGGGAATCTGTTTTACATCAGAATTATTTTATATTCGACGCCCAAACTCCGAAACCAATAGCGATCTCACTTGGACTATGAGGATGCTATATACCAACTTTTCAAGAGTCTAGAATCTTTCTTTCAAGCGCTAGGGCACAGACGGACGGACAACGGCACGATTTCAATAAGGTCCTGTCGGATACCGTACTTAATAATTGAATATTCCTATAGTAGGCCTACTGTAATACTGAAATTGTTGGATCTTATCAAATTTGTTCAGCAAGTACTCCTTAAATCCTCATAACTTATATAAAACCAACAAATGCAATTCAATGATCTAATATTTTGAAAACGATTATGTTTGGAGCTGTGGCGAATCCAGAAAAATTTTTTGGGGGTGGCTGCAGCCATGGTAGCTACTGACTATGGGTGGGAGGGTAGAGGTGTACTGAATACAAGTATTGTGAAAGCTTTTGAATTTTTAATTATTGGGAAATAAAAATAGCTTTACTAGTGCTTTGAACCGTATCAGCAAGAAAATTAATTTAAATTAAAAGTATATTAGAATTAACTTTTCATGTGACAGGCCGCACATTCAAACAACGTTACAAGGAACATTTTCAAGCCCTGAGATCAAAAGCTGAATCGAATTTCGCCGACCATATCATTCAAACTGGACACACTTTTACTGACATCAGCACCAACCTACACATTCTACATATAAAATCTAAAGGACACGAACTCAACACCTTGGAACAATTTGAAATATACAAACACACCACACACAATAAACAAAACATTCTCAATGAACAACTAAATTTTAAATCACACAAACTTTTTGATCACATTTTACAAAAACCACAACACTTCTAACCAAAAGACATGATGATCTAGGAACCCACGCCTCTGAAGATGGATCTCACAGATTCGAAAGCGCTCGGCCTACAGATTAAGTAAGTTATACTTATTCTTAATGAATATTTGACTGCAAAGTCGTTAAATTTCACATGAAAAGTTAATATTAACAACGCAGTTCATCATGGAACAAGAAATCCAGGAGTATATTAGAAATTTTTGATTGAATTATGGCTGAATGTGGTGCGTTCAGCAGTTCGTCAAGGAAAATAGTATTATTCCGGTATTACGGTCATAATTCAATTTTTAAGAATGAAAATCAATGCGGGAGCTATAATTAGTTTCTAATTTTTCAATTAACTAATGTTTCATCTAGTTTCAACAGATAAACTTTGTGTGAATTCCACACTGTAAAAAGATATGTTTTTCTAAAGTTTTTATCTGACGATTAGTTTTCCTCTTATAGAAATATGGGATCTGAAGTTACTCCCCCAGAAAATCAGAAATTTGTATAATCTCTTTGAGAAATCAGTTAAAATTCTATTATATTCAAGTAAACCCAATGCAAGCGTTGTATCTGGAATTTTTCCACGATATAACCTATATCAGTAGCTGGTGATCACTGGTTTGCCGTCCACTGTGGTAGGATTAAAAAAAAACATTGGTTGATATGTTAATGTAGTTCCTCATTACTTTCCATTAAAAGAAAGTTGGTACTGTCGTGATTCAATTACTGCAATTTTATGTTGCACTACTTTTTCTATTCAGCAAGAGCAAGTACTGTTTCTATGCAGTAAGTACAAAAATCTAAACACTGAGTTGATTGGTTGCAGGCAATGTAAATGTAACTAAGACATTATACAGTATTAAAACGTGGAATTAGGTGATTCGTGCTAATGAATATTTTACAAGCTTCAAACTGATTATATTGGTTAAAAATTTACACTCTTCCAAAAAACTTTTTGGAGGTTTTGGGGGGCTTTAGCCCAAAAGCCTCCCCCCCCCCCCCGTAAATCCGCCACTGGTTTGGAAATTTGTAGGACAAGCCTTTGTTACTAGATACATTCTCGAAATAACAGAAGTGCAACGACCAAGAACACAAATCAAGCAAATTAATATTGATGGTAGAGAATTGAAAATGGGAGAGAATGATGAGGACATTGCAAATTCTTTCAACAAATTCTTCAAGAGCATTGGACCCAAACTGGCACAAGATATTTTAAATAGGAATCAGCACCTCAGAGATGTTTCCACGGCCATTGATGGGACACCTTGTCACTCTTTATTCTTCACACCTGTGGACGATGAGGAGATAATGCAAATGATAAAAAATCTTAAAGCAAATAGTGCACCAGGCCCGGACTCCTTGAGACCGGAATTTTTCAAACAGAATGGCGCTAGTCTATCTAAACCCTTAACAGCAATTGTAAATAGAATATTTGAAGAGGGTGTTTTTCCACAATGCTTAAAAGAAGCAGTTATTTGTCCAATTTTCAAGACTGGAGATAAAAAAGATATAAATTGCTACCGACCAATTTCACTATTAAACACAATAGCAAAAATTGTTGAGAAATGCATCAAATCAAGGCTTGTAAGCTATCTTGAGAAAAATAAAATTCTATCCCCAAACCAATATGGGTTTAGATCCAGCTGCAGCACAAGTGATGCTATCCAACATCTTACCTCACAAATAGCAGAACAAATTAATACAGAAGAGAAACCTTTGGCAGTATTTTTAGATTTGAAAAAGGCTTTTGATACTGTTTCGCATAAAATGCTACTATCCAGACTTTATAACTATGGTATTAGAGGACTTCCATGGAATTTATTTAGGAGCTATTTGACAGATCGAACACAGTCTGTTAGGGTAAACGGGCACACAAGCAGCAAGCTGATAGTGGAATGTGGCGTCCCACAAGGAACGGTTCTGGGACCAGTCTTATTCCTATTGTACATAAACCCATTATGCGATATGCAAATTGATGGAGAAGTAACCAGTTTTGCAGATGACACGGTTCTTCTGTTTTCTGGAGCGTCTTGGGATGTGACTTGGAAGAAGGCTGAAACCGGTCTAAAAAAAGTGTCTCACTGGCTTGATGAAAATCTTCTTACACTTAACTATGGAAAGACATACTTTTTGACCTTCTCCGCTACACAGCATGGACAACCAACTGAGAATAATTTAATAATAAATAACAGCTTGAATAATTCTTCATACGCAGTTTGCAGGAAACAGTTTCAGAAATACCTTGGAGTGACAGTGGATTCTTTTCTACGCTGGGATAAACACATAGATGAGCTATGCAAAAAATTAAGGAGAACAATTTACAAATTCAAAATGCTGAGATCACTAGTCAATCCGAAGTGTCTGAGGATGGTCTATTTTTCTATAGTTCAATCTCTACTAACCTATGGAATCGTGGGTTGGGGTGGAACGAGCTACACCCACATTGACCCCCTCATAAAAGTTCAGAAACTCATCATAAAAGTTATAAGAAGAAATCCGCCACGTTACCCATCAGACCAACTATTCTACGAGTTTGGTGTGATGGATCCAAGACAACTCTACTCTAAAGAAATAATCCAGAGAATACACAGGAACACAGCATACTTTGAAAACAGAAACCATAGCCACAATACAAGAAACAGGCACCTTCTTATTGCGAATGTAGCAAGGAAAGCCTTATACCAGAGACACTTCAACCATTTAGCTCCCAAATTGTACAACCTGCTTCCTGAAAACATCAAGAGCACAGCATCTGAAACAAGATTCAAATCTGCAATCCACAAATGGATATTAAATACAGGAAGGCAAAACTTGGAAATAATTATCTCAAACAACATGTGAGCTCACTTACCTAATAATTCCGCACTAACCCCCCCCCCCCCCCCCCCCCCACTTTAGAACATGGGTAAACCATAGTTGAGTAGGGTAATTTCCAAAAATTATTTCTCAAAAATTGCAGTTTTATAGTTATTAGATTCCCATTTAGTTTGCTAATATATATTATATTGTTTTATAGTTTTAATTAATTATTGATTGGAAATAGAGTATTTATTTATTCTTTTTAGAACTAAATCTGATTCTTTGACATGTTCAAAGTATTCTTTCAAATGTCCATGATATTTGTCG
Source organism: Conomelus anceps (assembly GCA_948455865.1). NCBI lineage: Eukaryota > Metazoa > Arthropoda > Insecta > Hemiptera > Delphacidae > Conomelus > Conomelus anceps. The sequence goes on from OX418217.1 coordinate 33,716,131, forward strand.
AGAAAAGAAATCTGGTAATATTCGTCCATTTTATAATAAATTGGAGCAAATCCTATTTTTATAATTATACTTACTTTTATTGTGTGGTTGAATGTGTACCAAAGCTTTTTCTGTGTATTCTGCTGCGTCCAAATCTGTGACAATCAAAGAAGGAAGTTCAAATGAAAAAATATTTGAAAAGCTCAGTGGAATTATCAATTTGTTATGAAACTATGATTTTTCAAAGACGGTATTGAGGATTTTTACAACTGAATAAGTTACAGGACTAGAGGACCTTTCACATCCTTAGAGATTAACTAGCATAGTTATTTATGTATTAAGAGCGTAAAGCACAACTTTATCGCTAGAGTCAAAACAGTTACAGTCCAATGCAAAGTGGAGCGCAGAAATTTTGTAAGAGCGATAAAGAAGCTTTACGCGCGAATTACATACAACATTTTTCCTACAACTGCAGTTCTGGATTCCAGCACAATAAGCTTGTATTTTGTAACATCACAGATTTCAGCATGCGCGGATTTGGTTAGCGTGAGCAATTTTTATGAGAGTGAGTTTTGAGAACTTCACGGATTTCGTGATCCACCAATGAGAAGACATCAAAAACAGCTGGCGAGCAGTAAAGTACTTTACCGCTCGCCAGCTGAATTCACTGCTCGCCGAGCAGTAAAGAGGTATTTTACAATCAGTTTTCAGTACATAAAGAACTACTTAATGAGCAGTTGTAGGAAAAACATATTCTAGTCAGAATTATCAAATATCTGCTTTGATATATTTTCAGTTGAAAGACTGATATTATATAAATCAACATTTTTTCAACTACAGTACCTACTAAGATTTTGATGAGTTTTGACTTCGATCAATTCCACTATTTTTGTCAAGGGAGGCCTATCTAACTTATATAATTTTCATTAAAAAACCACATCTTAAATATTAAGATTAGATAAAAATATATAATTAGATTTATCCAATAAAAAATTAATTTTAGAAATGATGCTACTAATTTAAATCACCAAATATAAGAAAATTTCGTCCATACAATTTTCAAAACAATATTTTGTCCTGACAAGATTACTACGACAAAAAATGAGCATATGTCCTACCTAACAAAGCTTCAGTATCATGCTGAAATAAAACAGAAATAATATATAAAGTTACCAACTAACTATAAATGTTGGTAAAAATGTCGATGCTTTACGATTTTTAAATTTTATAAATTAGTTAATCTCACTCATGAGATTAGCATGTTTCCAGTTTATTCCATAAACGATGTTATTCTTGGCGAGTCCATCAATGGTCGAGTCACTCTCTCACTATTTCTATCTCGATTAATGAATAGAGAAAGAGATCGAGTGATTGACTCGACATGTGCGAGGCAATGCCAAGAATGAGCTGACAAGCTAAACAAACATATTTTATTATTACACATCTTTTATATTATAGTATATCCTAATAGATAAAAAATCAATAATTATTTCTTCAACCTACCTTCAGAAGGCATTGATGGTGAAGACGAATCCACCAAACACATGGGAGAATCATGCTCGGAGATAGTACTACTCAGTGCACTTATCCCATTCGTTTTCTGCGATTGAGTCATAATGAAATTAATTATAAAGTTGATTAAAAGTCATTAGGTGTCCTATATGGGGTTTTAGATGCACATCGGCAGTTGTCAGAAATCAGCTATTGTTGTCTCATCCTCACTAAGATTGTGTTGTCGTGAACTTAATCTATTCTCAAAGTGTAGATACGTTTCAGAATACCACAATGAACTTGAACAATCTAAACTGATTACAATAGCTTGTACTTAGCTATATAGCTATTATACCTGTTGAAAACTTGTTCGTACGATGAAGCAATTTGACTACTCCAGATAAACGTTATCATTTTCACTGCACTCATCTAGTCGCTGCCTTTCTCTCGCACCTCAACTCCAAATGATATCTCCTTTGAATAAAGAGCGCTATTATCATAAATATCAACCGTCACTTCATCGACATTTCATTCAAAACGTGTTTTTCAGTTGTAATAATTTTTGTAGCAGTGTTATTATTTTGCTCATGTTTTTTTCGAGATTTCTATGTTATAGTTGGGAGTATCTCACATCGTCTAGATTTCAGATCGTCTAGGTGCTATTTTAAAACGAATCTGGAGTATGTGAGAAGGCTGGAAGTATCATGCGCTGATCGTCTCAGATCGTCTAGTATTCACATCGACTAGCGTCTCACTTCCTCTATATTTCATATCGACTAGGTTCCATAGCAGCCAGGCCGGTACAGTCAGCTACCGACTAAAATAGAGCCCGCCAGCTGTAATCACACGTTCTAATTATTCCATATCGTTTCACAATGCCATTTCACTATCTGAATTCCAACGAAAAAAAATAATTTTGGTACACTTGACAAATGGTATTACATGATCCCAACAATGCAAAAAAACATCAATTTGAAGCAGTCGTTCAGCTTTTAAAATGTTTCAAAAATTTTGAAATGTGAACTGAAAAAAAACTCTATAGAGAATTTTTCCCATTTTCATGGAAAGTTTTAAAAGTGGGAAAGTTGTAGATAGAGATCTTATCTTGAGTTTATATTTCAAACTTTTATCTCTATAAGGTGAACCTTCTTCTCTTTGAATTAGGAGCAGAGTTTACAAGTTGGATAAATAAAACTAAGCACTTAGTTCCTTTCAAGTTGTTTAACGATTTAGTTTTTCTTCTACAGTTATTCACTGTTATTCTTTCAATGTTATTAATTGCTATAGTGCTATATTTACAAAGTTTCATTTTGATGTACAGTATACAACGTTTTCAATATAGGCCTACAGCAATATTTAGCTTAATTTATAACAGAAATATACAATGCTGTGGATAATTACTATCCTATAGCCTACACTGGATAAATATACTGCAAATACTTTCAATAACTTACAATAAGAATAACTATTTATGTTATAATAACTTACAATTAAGGGAAAGGCTCCGTTGAGCCTGCCTTTGGTTAGAGTCAGTTAGAGACATTATATTCTATATCATATGTCAGAATTGAATTACGTTGATTTCAGCTCTAACTGAAAATCATAAATTCAAATCGATTTTTCAAATACGAGTAGCTTTGAATAAACTCTACATAAAGAAATATTTCTTATTGATTTCATAATTCCTAATTCATGCTCTTTATTTTTTATTAATCTATCCATATTGCAGGAATATTTGTCTATCAAGTCTCATTTTTAATTATTTTTGAACATACAGGGTTTTCTTCTCAAAAAATTTCACGAATTATGGAAGCTGTACGTACATAAATCATTTGATTTCAAAATCAATAGACATTGGAAATTATGTTTTTACTATCATTGCCATAATGAATATCTATATCATGTCTTAACAGGAAAATGTCGCAAATTTTGTCCAGTTTTTTTTTATGGACATGTACTCCATTTTTGTGAAATTCAAATTCGAGTTATGGAGTTCGCTGTATCCACTGCAATCAATAGGAGAGGGTTTGGGGGGGAAAGTTTGGGAGGTCCGTGGTTCGATTCCCGGTGGTGACTGATATTTTTGTACAATAGCATTCATCGATTTCCATCAGCTATTAAATACTGTTGTCAATATCCGCCATTGCGGAAGTCTTCAGTATAAAATGATAGCAATTAAAGGAATTCGAAATTAATAAATTCTGTTTAAGTAAATTTGTCAGTTTGTTCAATTGTCAGTAACTTCGAACTAAATTATACTATTTTATACACTAGTTACCATAATTACTAAAACAATTAGTTGAGGTGAGGCTTAATTTTGATATGATAACTCTTGTACACTATAAAAAGCTTTATCAAATAAATATTTTTTCAATTGTTTTTTAAATATTTCTATACCTTCAAGACTCTTTAAAAACTGCGGTAGCTTGTTGTAGTTTCCTACCAATATAACTAGGTTTTTGTTTGAATAAGCTACTATTGTTACTCACCAAGTGATAATCTCCTCGGCTTCTTGTATTATAATCGTGAAGATTTTGGTTAATATCACTCTTTTTTACATATAAATTATAATTGAAGCATTATTTAATCTATAATTAAAGCACGTCCAATATCCTAGTTCCCCTTAAAGATGCGTTCAGACTGCGAATTCGAACCCCGTTACCAGCACAGTCATATAAGCAGCTGGTGGTAGAATCATCTTGCTTCAGCACAACATAAACACAATGACGATGATACACGGCAATAATACGATCAGCTTTTTAAAGCAACGAAGTGTGCTCGCGACGTGGTTCGCGTTCGCAGTGTAGACGCACTTTCGTTGGCCTATTAACCCCGACCCGAACATCTCCTGTTACACAGAATTAGCTGATCGTAACATCGTTCTGCAACAACACACCATAAACACAATGATAAGATTTTACGCAACGGCACGTTATAAGTTATGATAATTTGTTACGTGACGTAATTACTTCACGTAAGGCACATTAAGACGCTCTTTTTACAGAGCCCTAGCTTCACGTGGTTACGATGCTGTCTGGATGCGCTTTTAAGATTTGATAGCGTTGCCTGCGAGTTGTTATAGGTTGCGGACAACACCAATTTACAGTAGCCTAGGTCTACCGTTATAACAAGTTCTGTGTACTTTGGTACAGGGTATAAATGTAACTATTTCTCATTTCCCCAACTCTAATACAAACAGAGGAAATTGTCTGTCAAGTTATACCAAAATAAAATTGTATTTAACAATCCCATCGGAGTGTGTTACAGGAAGCATCTTTGCTAAGATTTTACAATGCAGTATTTTACAATACATACTGGCCTAGTTTAATATTTTCTTCTTTCACACTTGCCGGAGTTTAATCGATTATTCAGTTATTTTCCATTGAAAATAAGCTGAAACTAGACAGTAAGTTAGACTATAGATTTTTTACTTGATGAAATGTCATCTTCCTATGTTGAACACAATAAACTAGGCAACAATGTCAATCAAAATATAGTTCTATATTTTAGTTTTTATTTTTGTACCAATTACAATTTTGTAAATTTATAGTCACATCTTGATGAACATGATTAACTGATTAGCTAATTCCAGCCATGATACAAAACACACACAGTGCAGTAAAGAAGAATAATCGAAAACATGACAAAATAGAGTCCTGTTGTATTATCACTTCATTAGTGTAAATAATTATAGTAAGCTTCATGCCTAATTAATCTCAAATAATAATTATTGTTTCAATCATTAATTAAACGTGAATTGAGATTACTTTTAAATAGAATTCTTTTTTCAATTTCCATTTAAAGAACAATGTCAAAGTTAATATCTTGTCTTTTCATCATACATTATTTGTTTGTTTGAAAATTTTCATGATCAAACCTGATTCTTACAGGTTTAAGAAATTCAAAACTTGAATTTGAGGTACCTCATAAGCATGAATAATACAGCTACGTTATTGAATATTTGTTACATGATATTGGCCACTATTTTTTTTTTACATTTAATTCACTAAATTCATTTGCGTTTGAAATGAAATAAGATAAAACATTTCCATTGTTGCATTTAGTATTTAATTGATTTTAGGCCTTATAAAATTTTGAGTTTTAAATTGAAAATGAGTGCAACAAATCATATCTATATGGATCTGAAAATTAATATTATTACCATATTTTAAAACAGAGTTATTCAGAACATTAGCACTCTGGAATTCTAGAAAAAGCTTGGAATTTTCTCAAAACATCTACCGTATACAAAAATTACTTTAAGTCAATGGAAGCCAACATAAAATCATCTATATTGAATATTATCATCGAAATGTTACGACAAACTCTACTTGGGATTTTAAATGTCAGTTATTAAAGTATACTAATAATAAGAAAATACTTTTATTAATGATAAAGTTTCCATCATGATTAGTAAATTTTTAGAATAATAATGTTCTATTAGACAGGTGAACCTGTATCAATAAAGTACGTAACAATATCATTTAACTCTCATAAAATATAACATTCAATAAGTCAGACTCATTATTAACACATATTTTCACAGATTACAAGCGTAATTTTTCTGGTAAAAAGTAACCCGTTCGGTACCGATGAGTGGTCCATTAGGTAATTTATACATAGATGAACCTCATAAATCTCAGAAGTATTATCTGAGCATTGATGGATTAACATATCCTTACATTTTCTTTATTGTACATGTTAGTTGTACGTATTATAGTTGTAGATTTATTGTAATTATAGGCCAATTAAATATGATGCTTATTGTATAAGTTACCATTATTTTGTGTGATTGTTAAAACCATATTTAGTGTAACTTACTGTCACCTTTGTAGGCACAGTCTATAAATATACGCCATAAATTTGTAGCTTATTCATTTTTATATTCTTGTTATTTTATCATACAAGACAAACATTTTCAAAAATACTCTCTTACATTGGCTCTGGCCAAGATATTTTAATCATTTTTGGATTTATAAAATAAAATAGACTGCAAAATCCTTTTCGTTCTTAAAAACTGAGATGTTAATTTTTTCATGTTAAGGAAATAAAGGCATGATAGTTAGTTGCCTGCACTCTTCTCTTTTCCCAGAATCGTTGGATATCAGAAAAAAGGCAAAATAATTGAATACTTCGTAACATAGTATTTAAGAATATTGTCACATTCAGTTAGAATTTATAATACGTTTATGTTTATTTTATCAGTATGGACCTTAGGCCTTTTCTCTCCGGTACAACCGATTCTAATGAATTTGGAGGTATATTATACTTCAACAATAACAGTTAAGTTTGCACACCGAATTCGACAGTCTTGACACTTGGAAAAAGCATATTACATATAACATAGAATAGATAAACAGTTGGGTACATAAGAGTACAGTAGACGGCTTTATGGACTAGAGTGTGGCGCGCAGGCAGCGCACACACATAGGTGACATCGAATATTTATTATTATTTTCTATTATTGTGTTATTCGTGTGTTTTGAATGAGAGGAGTGGGCTCCTGATCCATTGCCGTCGCCTATCGCCTGATTCTCAAGAAGGGCGCCAGACAAGGATTTGAGTTTATGTCGCAGGCATCAGGCGCGGGCACCGACCTCTGCCTTCGCGATATCATCCCCGCCAACATCCTCCTCGCCGAATAGATACAGGAAGCATTGTCACCGCACACTGGTGCTATCTGATTCTGGAAACCCAAGTCGCAGTCACCTGGTGAAGAAGGTCTCGCTCTTGAAAGGCCTCCCTGTGCAAACAAGAATCACAACTTTATTAAATTAGTCTTAGGCAATATAATCTTGATTAACTATTTGAAAAAGTTATTCGATTGTTACATATAAAAGAAAGCAATTATCTTATTAAGAATTATTTTGTTTATATATATATTTTTTTCTCTAAGCTTAGAGTACATCAATAACTTCCATATCCATGTCCCGTGTTTCGGAGGACACGTTTAGCCGTCGGTCCCGGTTGCATATAAAAAAAAGCAGTCGTTAAAAAAGCGGCGAGGTGGAACTACCCGTAAGGGTCTCCCCACCACGAAAAGCCATACGAATTTACTTTTTTACTTCCATATCAGAATTAGTGAAGTGAATTACATGCGAGTTTCGGGCTTTGTGAGTAAACCATTCTTGGCGCTTTAGTACAGTTTAGAATGTAGCACAATTACCCACACTAATTTTTTTGTATCTTACTTGTATCCCTTTTTTGTCCCTACTTTCTCAGCATTTAAATTTATATTTTCCTATTATTTTGTTTATATATATTTTTTTTCTCCAAGCTTAGAGTACATCAATAGCCATGAAATTTTCGTGTGTGAGTGAATGTATGTTTTTTAATCACCATTTGATTTGTAAAAAAATAATAAACAGAGTATATAATTATAATATATGCAGAGTATATACATATATTATATACAGAGTATGTATGTGCACGCATACTGTAACTTTGTAGTACTGGGCTCATTGACCCACGAACAGAAGGGACCCAGGACCAAAAGGTCTATGTGGGCAATTATTATTTCATAAATCAGGGCAATATGTATTCTACTATATTTCAATATTGATGAATTTTATTTATTTAGTTTGTAGTAATAAAGTTGTGATTTTTTCATCGTTCTGTAAGGAACCATGACATGATGTTTCTTGGTAATATTTTATGCTATATTTTTTGTATTTTTAATGTGGTGAAAGACAAAAAAATGGATTCAATTCAAAAAGTGTCCACGTGCATATTTGCCCTGATTGTTGAATCACCAAAGACATCCTAACTAGTCTAGTCTTCTGTTTTAGCCCATCACTTCGATGAAATTGTATTTGATAATTCAGTTTTGTCTTCATTTGATGTGAAAAACCAAGTATTTTATTGCACACGTGTTTTTTGAACAGTACTGTGTAGTAACTTACTGCCTTTACCGGCATTTTCACAACTATTGAATAAAACGTTTGTTAATTGTTTGATAGTTGTTAGATTGCTCAGTTCAGAAAAGTATCTTCTTCAATTCGATCCTCATAAGAAGGTAGGTCCTCACCAAAGGTAGTATAATTGAGTTGAACTCAAAGGGATTGTTCATCACTTTGATAGAATTCCTCTTCAATAGATGATGGGTGATATATGTAATACTATAGGATCCATAACAAAGGATATAAATTCATCTTATGAAGGCTCCCTCTGGAGAGAATGGATCTACCATTCTCTTAGTAATGATGGTGTATCAAAAACGACTGGAGAGAACTTCTATTCATTAGAATCACACAATTGAAAAAAAGTTCATAAATAAATAGAAATGTTTGTTCCATGCATTGTTTTAATTTTTTATTTATTTTATTTTTTGTAATTAAAGCTTTAGCTACATTGATATTTCAAGTATTTTTGGCTGCTTGCACAGTGGAGTATTCAATACTCAAGCACACTTTGTAATTGTGATCTTGGCTCAAAATAAATTGATAATCACTATCAAAAACTCAAATACATGGTGTGGAATGGTGTATGACAGATTTTGGAGCACCGTGAGCATCACCATTCCACAGCATTTGTTTGATTTTGAGATGGCGATAATTGTATTAAATGCTCCACTGAGCAAGCACCCTGCATAAATATGAATGTGTGATTTTAAAAAGTGCCTACTATGGCAAATATGTAATATATTCATTTTGGCAAAAATCTTATAACAAGTACTCACACATATTGAACAGGTTTGATGCAACGTGCATAGTGGAAGAAAGAGTTCATCCATGTCGCCTGACAAAATGCTGATCTGCCGGCAATGGCCAATTATGTCATCCAGGATTGGGCACGACTCAACTGCAGTAAAATAAAAATTTTACGATTTTTGAAATACTATTAGAGGAGTCAAAGTGTCATTTTCAGGGAGTAGATAAGGACAATATCACAGACAGTAATGAAATACCGGTACCTATTTCAAAAAGTGTCATATTTGATATAAACGTTGAAAATAAAAGAATTGCTTATGTACATTTACATGTATCCTATTACTTGAGTCCCGGTAGATTACAAGACACATTTAAAAAGGTAATAACTAAAAAATATGCCTATACTTTTATACCTTACACTAGAGTAGCTTCAAGTCAATATTATTTATTGCATAAGTTATGCGGTGTGCAACATTTCAACAATACTTAAAATGTATAGAGTCTCATCAGGTTCATACAATTTTCAATTCTGAATCGCATTTTCTTTGGAAAGTTGAGCTTCTTCACCTGGATAGGTAAATGAAAAGCTCTCAAGTGAGGTATAAAATATATATTCATTCTCGTACATTCTCATTGAAAAATAGCGCACTAATGAGTGTTATGCGTTGCATGCTAAATAGACTTAGCTTTTGAGAAAATAGATTGAAAATTAACAAATATTTATAAGGGTACCTTTCTGCGGATAGTATCTGCTCAATGGCAGAGCATGAAGGGGTTTCTCCACTGGCAAATAATTTTTCTCAATATCTTCTTGGTAGATTTTTTCAAATTTCTTCTCTTTCATTCCTGTTTCAGCCTTTTCCTTCTTTACAGCTACCCGTTTTGAAGCCTCTTCCTTAGCTGAAAGAACATGAAAATAAATAATTCAATTCGATGCAAAGTTGAATAGATATGACAAATCTATGTGTTATTTCAAGTTGCATCTTACATGATTGCTGATCGATGAGCTTCGCATATCCTACTAGATCAAACTACCTCAGATTGAAGGGATAAGTCTTTTTTTATACTATTCGTTCTAGTCCAGCGTCCTCCACCATAAATCTTACATTTGTAAAGAAATCTTTTTAACACACAATTGATTGGTTTTCTTGTCTTTTTCCTGAGCCCGAATGAAATGTTCGATTAATTTGAAAATTCCTCCATCCTTTTGTGAACTGTTTGTTTATGTTATTAATAAAAAAATGTATAAGCTTTCACGCTACTACCGGTGCATTAAAAATGAAAATTTGAAATATACAATTACAATTTGCAAAAATGTGTCTTCTATTTTACTATCAAATTCAAGAGTCCAAGTTTATAAAAATATTAATAATCTAAATTTACTAATAATACCGTAAGCGTATGGCTTTTAATGGTGGGGAGACTCTTATACCTCGCCATTCGAGCCATGTTTATGGAGAACATGGTGTACCTGCTACTTTAGATGGGTTCCGAACCACTGGGCAAGTGATAATAAAGCTTATAATTGAATTTGATAAGCTTTCAGAAGCCAAATTAACTACTGTACTGTCGTAATTTCGATAGTGTGATAAGATTGAGATTAAGATTAAGATTGTTTGATTGAGATTGATAATGGTGTAACAACCGAAACTAGTTTCTCGAAGTTTTAATAAATGTGGTTGTGACAATTTCGTCTTATTTTTCATTAAATAATAAATTATTTGGTTTTATATATTTTCTTCTCTCATTAAAAAAATAAGAATTAATTTTATTCGATTTTACTGTACTCAAATTTGATCTAGGTGTATATTGAAATGAGAATTTTGTAAAAGTTTATTAGCTTAATATAAAAGCGTTTTGAGTAAGGCTTTTTGGCTTTTACTATTATATTATGCTCTCTTTTATAAACAAAGTATGAAATAACTATACTGTATTAGGATTTTTTGTTAACGCAAATGTGACTTTTTTCTATTATCAAGTGCAAAAACTGTATCTATAATCGTAATTTAATAATTAAACCAAATAGGCTTCTGTACTGTCATAATCAAACTTCTTGAAATACAAATATTATTCAAATTTCTGAAATTGTACCAAGATGATGTGATTAAATGATTTATTTTATTTTTTATTAGCATAATACATTTGTAGTTTCGATTTTTAACATTATACTATGTTGTTTTTAACCAGGAATGAAAAGATTGGTTGCTTACGTGCGTCAGAAGTGGGATTTGGTGTTGAGGAATGATGATCAATGTCAGTGGGTGGTTGGCTGTTGCCGGCTATGCTCGACTTGAACTCGCCGAGTGCGCGCCGCATCTTCTCTAAGCTGTAGGCGGCTGCCAGCTGTGACATGACTCGCTGCTTTACCTTGTGCGCCTGGTCAACTCCTGTTAACCCCTGGTTGGCTCCCGTGTACTTCAATGCTTCCTCCACTATCAGATCCTCCATTGCCCTCAGCTTTCCATCGATGTCATCCGGGTAAGGTATTTCATTTTTAGATTCCATTTCCGCCTCTCTCAATTTCGCTGCCTTCGACTTTTTTGGACTCGAGTAAGCTTGCAAATACTGATTCAGTAGCCACTCATCATCGACATTGTCTGAAGATGATTTCTTCCGCCTCCTGTCGATGCCAAAGTATTCAGACCAATCAATTGACTTTTTCTTTACCTCAACGGGCTTGGCGTCATCATTATCAATGGCGTTGGTCTCCTCTTTCTGGCCGGCTACTTCCTTGTCTCTCCGGTGCACTGAGTGCATACTCTTCTCATCTTTTCTCTCTTTCTTTTCTGGAAATAACTCGGATCCCTTCTTCTTTTGTTCAGGCTTAGGATTATCTGTAGTGGCAGTCGAATTTTGATCATTGTGTTGAGACGAGTCCGTGGTCTTTTTCAAATTACCTTCATTAGAAGTTGAAGCTGAAAATATGTTATCTAATTCTTGTGCAACTTCTGGATCTGTTGTACCAGGATTGGTTGGTCCTTGATGTGTTGACGCTCTATTTTTAGAAGCAGAGGATGATTGGAGTGAGCGCTTGGTGACTGGAAAACGCTTCGCCACACCTTTGTAAGGGAAGCGGTCATCAAAGCCGCCAATAGCAGGATAGCGCTTTCTAAAGGCTCGTGGACTCTGCTCCATCAGTAGCCTACTCACATCCTCATCATCATCCTCTCCTGGCGCATCCTCATTTCTCAATGCCTCCAAAGCATCACGGTCGCCAGAAAGGAATTTCAATGCATGAAAGAAACCATCTCCCTGTGGCGAGTCAAGTCTTTGGTCATTTCGCTTGTACCATGGTGATGGGTAGTTGAAAGAATCATACCCACCATTATGATCAGGCCTTTTCTTGTCTCGATTCTCACCTCGACCAAGGTATTCAATCAACTCCTCGACATCTCCATCTCCAATCTCCTCAGGGTCAAACTCGTTTGAGCCAGCCTTGTATTTGTGATACACATAGTTGAGAAGTCTCAGATAGGAATCTGGATCAGAAGAATCGGGGCCTGGAGCTGATTCTTGGTCACGGTCAAGACCGCCGAAATTGCGGACCAAAGCAAGTGCATTGCGTACTCGGGATGGGCCCCTCATCCTCTCGCCTGGCTCAGTCTCAGCCATTTGCAATGCTTCTGCCTCACTGCGTGGATCTTCTCGTTCACGGAACACTGACCGCTTGTAGCCAGTGGGCAGCCGGTGAGCAAAAAGGCGACTGTTGTCTGGCTCATCACCAATATAGTCAGATGCAAGTCTCTCCAGTTCTTTTTCAGTGATATGTGGCAAGTGATTGTTGGCAAGTGCTTCATGGGCACCCAATTCAGTACTAGGCAATGCAACTGGCTCAAAAATTCCTGCTGTGTGTGGTGCCACAGACTTTTGATATCCATAACCTATGTCTTCAGGCTGGCCATACTCTGGAATAACAATCATTTATATTCAGAGGAAATTGAATAAAGAGGGCTCTATATTTATTTGTTTATTTACTGATTTATTTATTTATTCACAAGTATTAAACATGGAAACAACAGTCTTTCCAGCCCAATACTGCCTCCAACAAAAGAATGTCATTCGCAATAAGTAGTGCAGCACATTGATTTAGAATTGAATCAAACTGATACGATAAATAAGAATAATGAGGAAAAGAAGAACCACAAACATGCTAACACACATTTTTGAAAATCATTCTCTAATTTGAATGCGCTGTGAAATAGTCTGAGGCTACTCTCATTTTTATCTACTTTCTATTATTATGAAAAATCATGAATTATTATAACAATAACTGAATAAGTCATTGAAGTCAAAAGATTACTGTGATAGTTTTATCTAATGGAAAGGATTCATAAAGCTGCACTATAAAGCTCATGTCAAGTTTCAATAGCTACTATTTTCTAGAATGATCGACAAAATTACTTAATATACACTTCACCAAACTCACACTGTTTTTCTTATGGCTAATTAAACAGATAGCCACGTTGAACTTAAAAAGAGTGCACTTCCAACTCTTGAAATGTTTTATAATAATAGTAATAAGTGGCGTTTATTGGTAGGGAGACCATTATGTCTCGCAGTTTGAGGAGCCATAGTAATAATTATAAGAAATGAAGTGGCGGCTTTCCAGAGTCTAAAATATGAAAGGAGTATTCCTTGACAAATAAATGTATGTCTATTGACAGATACAGAAAAATATTTATGAAGCTTACTCAAAGAAAGAAATTTGATTACTTGAAGAAAGCTTACCTTGATTTTCAAAATAGGGGAGCTCGTCATCAATCTGGGAGGTGCGTGGCTGACCTATGTAGTAGGGAGGCCCGGATGAGATGTCATGGTGTCTGCGGGAGACTGCTTCGAGAGCGCCCCGCAAACTGTCTTCTTGCTGCGCTCTGCTTATTGACAGCCAGCAAAGTAGCAATAACCAACACCTATTCATTATATTATATTTTCTCCTGAAAAGAAATTATGATTATTATTTTTAGTTTGGCAAATAATAATGTAAGAGAAGTGAGACAATTTTTCATTATTGCTATAATAATATTGGTCTCTGTTCGATTCCAACTTGAGTTGCGGTTGCGGTGCCACATGCCCAGAGGGCTATATAGCTGTGCAGAACTAAAAGCAACCAATCAGCTATATTCAGCTCCAACAGCTATTTGTAGTTCTGATACAAGTTTTATTTGCTATCAAATAGCACAGCTACTATAAAGCAGATTTTTATACACGCTTTTTTAACTTTTAGCAGGGCCACAGAATAGGTACTGATACTGAATATAGTAGTAGTATGCATTTAGTATCTATTCTGTGGCAGGGCTATTTAGCTAGATATAGATATTAGCTATTTAGCTAGCTGCTAGATATAGTAAACGATACTATAGTTTGTATATCTATGTAGCAAATAATTTACTTAATTATGAGAGAATTATTAGAAGAGCGAACTTTTTAGCACAGACTTAGTGATAGAGTTTCAAATAGAAGAAAATTAATATTTCCTTAAAATGTCAAAGTTCATTCGAAGTATATAAGAAGTAGCCAAAGGTATTACAAAATCCAGTATCAACAAGATGAAGCCAAACTAGTATTAATGCTCATGATAATGGATTCTTCCTATTTTTATTACTTTCAATTCGTTTTTTGTAAAAGAATCTCATTAATACTTTTATAGCGGATGGAAGAAAGAGAAGCCAGCAGGTAAAGAGTAAAAACGAATGCATAGAGAAAGAGGGATAAATTAAATGTAAAAGTGGAATTTAGAACTGTGGAAGAATATTTAAAAGGGAAGAAAAAAGAAATTTCATTCTTTTTTATACTATTTTTTTTATTATTTCTTTTCATATAGCGTATTTTAGAAAAGGAAATGATAATGCAGAAAGTGTGAGGTGAACCCAATGTTATCTCCCGGTTATATCAGTTTTCCTTTATCTTAGTATTAATATATTTTTAAGAATTAAATAATTGTGTGCCGCCACTGAGTGTATAGTATTCAGTTGAAAACATCTTTAACCTAGGCTAGTCTTCTTTTTATTCACTTCCTCATTTTTTTCAACCCCATTTGCCTATGCAAAGTGGAAATTCAAGCCTCAATTCACGTCCTTCCTCTTTGATGACTATCTTTTTGCAAGTAGACCTCTTCATTATCTCTCTTTTCATGAAATTTTTTTTGGAGGACGGAGGAAAGTACCATGCTCATTCATTGTTGAATGGTTTATTATCAAACTTCTGCCACAAATTGTCAGTCAAGAGTTGGAATGCGATCTGAGTTAGTGAAGTGGATATCGTCAGGCCCACAATAAAGGAGATGGAATTCTATCCAGCGGTATTGGATCGTTAACTTCCCGCAAAGGAATCTTGAAAATGGTCTCTCATTCCTTCTCAACTTTTGACAGCGCATCCTCAATCATTTCATTTCACGTTCACAAATCTAAAGGAGTTTTAATGGCCATCATTACCATACCACACTAAAATTAAATAAGTGTGTGCTTATTGCATTGAGTTTGATTTTTAATAATCATTTAAAATTTTGACTACATATTTTCTCATGCATTTGTATAGGGCCTTATTTAGGTCATATTAAGACTTATACATTGGAATAATTATTCACATACAAAAGCTCACAGAATACTCCATTAAGAGCCTTATTGGCTTACAATAAATTCAATAACAATAAAATATTAAAGTTAACTTAGAAAAGAATAGAAAAAAAATTAATTCCTCAAAACTGAAATTAATATAAGAAGAGTCAAAATTAAACGAGAAATTAAGGAAAAGTAAAAAATATATAAATGGATAGCTTGAGAAAGAAAAAAACTAAATTAAGATAAACTCTGAAGGAAAAGAAAAAATCTTCAGAGTGAAAAAAGAAAGTATAAAGTAGGAGTTTAGTAAAATTTTTAAATAATTAATCATCAATTGGGCGATACGATATTTCACAGGATTTTCTAAATTTATGGAAATGGCCAGAAAAAGGATCAATTAACACTAACAACCAGCTTAAAAAATTTAACTTATGAGAGAATACATTTTTAAATTCCGCGAGACAGTGCCTCACTGTAACTCAATTTCATTGTATAGTCTAATGAAAAGTTGAAATGCTGAGAAAAATATAAAATAATTGTATTTTCTACTTACGACTTATACAATAGCGAAATAAACAAAGGAGCAATCAATTCAATAACTGAAGTGAAAACTTATTACGGTATTGAATTATTTTAGCCCAATAGGTTTGTGTCCCAACAACTTGTTGATTTGCATGTGCCCAATTGAAAAAAAATTAAGTGAAAAAATATATTTAAATTTTACAGGAAAAGGAAGTGAGGTTTCTTGAAAATTTTTATTTTTGAATTGGAAGGATAATTTTTTTTGAATACCATAATTCTTATTATGTTTTCCATTGTTATAGGCACGTAGCATTGAATACTAATAATTATTCAAATTTTCTGCCAAAATTGAATTAAAACAATACCTAACATACCGTGAACGAAAACAACATTTTTTTATGGAAGCCTTTCATTAACCTATAATATGATGGAAGAGTGAGTACAAGAGACGATGTTCTCTAATGAGAGAGATCTCAAGTTGAAGGCAATCTATCTCATGTCCAATTCACCATTAATCACTACTTATCTCCGGTACTACTGCCTGTTTTTACTCGTCTTGCCTGTTTTTTTGCTGTCTCTCTCATCGCCTCACTTTTCTCAAAAATGATTTCTGACGGCAGAGGACTGATGGAGCACTTAGCCACTTACAATGGCATTTCGCAGCTACCAGTAGCCCACAAATTCGCACTAATCTTGTTCTACTTAATTTCATCACTGCATTACAGCGTTAGCTCCTATATATCCTTATATTATGTTTCAGATTTCTCTGGTAGTTTGTATATAATAAGCACATATAGGCCTATTACGGTATTTCTTTTTTATGTATCATATGCCGGTATATCATTTATTGTATAAAATAATCATTTTTGTGTAATAATCATAATATGATATTGTTTGAGAAATGAAACCACGCAATCACAATAATTGTAGTTACAAAAAACTTCTGAGTCACGGTCTTAGCGTTCACAAAAATTCATATTGTTATCACCTTAAAAGCTTAAAACAAATACAATATGCAAATAATGTAAACAATTTAAATAATGTTGGGAATATTAATAAATTTTATTAATTCACCGTAATTTGTGCATCTTATTTGGCAGTCACGGGTTGTTTATCTCACTGATTTATATGATTATATCATATTTTACCTGAGACTATTAGAAAAATTGACAATCTGAAGCTATTCAAGAAAACTATAAAAAGAATTGTAATTTATTGATAAAGCGTACTATTCGGTGGCAGACTTCAATGAACTCTGAACTCAAGTTAAAATGTACTCAATGGCACTCTGAACAGATGGTGCTCACATTTGTTCTATTTTAAGGACTTAATGATTATTAACACTGATTGATTATGTTTATCTCATAGATTTATCTCACCTTTAGTTATCATGACAAGCACGGTGAAACTACAATTTAACTTAGATGAATTACAAACTACTGGATAAAGTATTAGATATGAAGATAGAACTTCTGCAGTCACCCATTAAAACACAGTCTCAAGATCTCTAGTGATGCAACCATCAACATGATTGCATATAATTGACGCTTAAGTAAATTACAGAAAAAAAAACTTCAGTGAAGATTTGAAAGCATTCATATACAAGTAGACTATTGTGAAATAAAATGTATATAATACTATAAATCGAGAAATTTTAAAGTGCTGTGAAAAGTGATTATCTATTATTATTATTTATCATTGTGGTATCGTTATTAATTATTACCATCGTTATTATATGCTATGTCTTGAGAATGATTCTGTTACAAAAAATGAACACCCTAATGCTAAAAATGAAGAATTTTTCACTTTTTCAACAGGAAGATGAGAGCACAAGAGAATGAAAGTGAAGCTCCATAAATGAAGAATCATAAATATAATTGGTTTTATACTTTATTCATAACTATTTATGACGTATGTATTGACGTAAGTGCATTCAATTTACTTGAAAGATAAAGAACCCTTTGATGAAACTTAGAGGCTTCAAGAACTGGTTCTATTGGAACCATGAACTCGAGGTGTAAAATGAACTGATGGGAAGTGCACTTATCCTGATTGTAGTCATCTTTTTAAGACTTTTACAATAAGCTGTTCTAAGATTGCTGCTTGCCATTACTTGAACAAGAAAAAGGACATCTCAATAGACGTTTCATTCATCAACTGTCTATTACGAAAATTGAAAACTGCTATCAGTTGGAAAATGACAATTAACAAATTTATTTAACCAGTGTCTGTATCATTAATATGACTGTATTTCAATATTCTATTGGTTGAGGAAGTTTGGGCGTAATCTCGTTTTTATCTAACGTTTGAAATCAAGTGTAATAATAACTAAAGATTGAATTTTTATTTGAACGTAGAATAAGTTTTAGTCCAAATTCAAGTAAATATGTTTCAAACTTCAGTTCAATAATTATGCACTGAGCACTGATGTGTAACTTGAAAGAAGATCAAGAAATACCAAAATAATTTAATATTAAAATAGTATAATGAGATACTTAATCAGATTAGCCTACAAACCTACAAAGCCTAAATACTCAATACTTGGAATTAATGCCGGTCCATATTAGGAGGCAGGAGCTTGAAACATAACAGAATAGTACCATATAATATAATGGTAGCCCGTTTCATTTTTTTTCATCACATTTTACATCAACTTTCTGGAAATACTCCCATTTGATAGGTGATTTGTCAGACAATTTCGTCCTTTTAAACAAAACAAGAATTTTTACAAGTAAAAGTAAAAACCCGTATCAGTCAATATAAATATGATAACTTATATATAAAGTAATTTGTCCTTAAAAATAGAACAAATGTGAGCACCATAGTGCCATTGAGTACATTGTAACTAGAGTTCAGAGTTCATTGAAGTCTGCCACCGAATAGTACGCTTTATCAATTAAAATTCTTCTTATAGTTTTCTTGAATAGCTTCAGATTGTCAATTTTTCTGATAGTCTCAGGTAAATTATTACGGTATATAATCTTATTCCTGAATAAGAATGGATTTTCCCATATAAATATATATCGCATGTCTATGGATAGGGTACCGTACAATGCTGATTACGTGTGGAGTAATATTATGCCTCTGGGCAAAATTGAAATTTATGAATATCACTCTTTATGAAAATCAATAACTAATATATGCAGATAGCAGGCAAATTGAGAATCAGAGAATTTTGAAAAACAGACTTACATGAATGTCTTTATCTTAACCCAAAAATTTCTTTTATAATCTTTTATGATTCAATAATTTATGAATCACGCATTTTCAATGAAAAATAGGGAAAATAGAAAACCAGGGAAACAAGAAGGTATTGTAAATTTCGAATTTGGTGATTGTAATTAATTTTAGGAAGAGAGTGGAACCGTGTTTGCGTTGTCATAGATTGAAAAAATAAGCATGTACATGTTTTTAAGAATAATTTTGAGTAGCTTGTATCAATTTTTTTCATCGCTGGAATTTTTATCCCCCTAAATTTCTATAAATAATAATATGAAGTATTTGCTTTGCTAAATAAGATAATTGCTGCAAAACTGTACGTAGTTTTTGTGCAGTTATTTTTTGTGACTGTCTACAGATGAATTTTCATCTGAACCAAACTTCATCAAGCCATATTCATAATATAAAATAAAATAAAACATAATCTAATACATAAAATGTTCCCAGTTCCATAAGTCGAATAAAGCATTTTTATTGTGAAGTGCTTTGCGTGAATTATGTTATCACCTTGAATTCTGAATAATATAAATATCTGCATAATTTCTAGGGAGTATTATCAAAAACGTAAGAAAATCTTTTTTGAAACATTGTTCTAGTACCGGTAAACATTTAAGAAAACTATTTTCTAATGCCCAACTTTTTATATTAAAGAGGAGAAGTTCAAACTCAATCATATATTGTAGTAATTTAATGATTAGCCAAATAACTCAACTTTAAAAAATAAACAATAATTGGTTATTAATTAATTCATCAAAGCAATCTGTTGAGAATAATTTTCAGAATTTCCCCACAACTTAAAACTAATGTAATATACTGGAAAATTTACTCTAATGGTGATGACTGAAACCTATAGGCCTGTATTTTGATAGAGCTGTAAGTTGAGCAACTTTCAGATATTCACTCAATCGTTTTGAGATATACGGTAGTGCATAATTTTCTTTGTAGTGGCTATGAAGGTGATATTGTGGAAGATATCCGGAAAAGAATTGAAAAAGAAAGGTTTTTATGTATTTTTTCAAACAACCCCTATTTTAAAGTAGAGCTTGTTCGGGTGCAGTAAAGATAAAATTTATATCTGGGATAAGAGTGGAGTTTATAGCCTAAATTGAATTGCGGTGATTGTAATGCCTGTTATGTGGGTCAGACTGGTCGAAGTTTCAAACGTTGAATAAATGAACATATTAGAGATTGGAAAACCCAAAAAGGAGACTCAAATTTTGCAGAGCATCTCATTACTAATGGACACAAGTTCAAGGCTGAAGAAGAAGTCGAATTTCTGCATTTGATTGGCAAAGGCAGACAACTGAACATTTTAGAAGCTTTGGAAATAACTAGGTTGGTAAAAAACGATTCCAATACTAGTTTAAATGATCAAATTTATTTTAAACAATTCAATACAACTAGCTTGGTTACATCATACTTCCGGCCTACTCTTTAATAACGTTACTTTCTTGTTTTTCTCGGTTGACCTTGACTGCTTTTCTTTTAGCTTCATTTTTATTTTAATTGTTTAATTCCCAGCCTTCTTGTGTATTGTTCTTGTTTGTTACTTTTTGGTTCCTGATTTTGACACTGATTATTCCTTGTTGCTCCTCTCACCAGTGGGCGTGACTTGTTAGGGCCTTCTGCCAATCACAGACCTTCAATGAAGGTCAGCCTACGAGAGGCACTTTCACCCTCAGCCAATAGTATCATTCTGTGTTGAGTATAGGCTATATAAAGCTACTCTGTACTTTAGTTTCAGTTTGTTTGAGATTGATAATGGTGTAACAATCGTAACTAGTATCTCACAGTTTTCAATAAATGCGGTTGTAACAACTTCAAGTCTTATTATTCATATTGCACCATCACTCTTTTAAATCAATTGATGAATATTCTATGCCCTTATCATCTAAAATAAAAATGTAAATACAATAATAGAGAAGAAAATACAATTGAATAACTTGGACGTCAGAGGCCCTGAATTTAGCTTATTCAGGTGCGACCTGACCCTCTGGCACCAGACCTGAGCCAGCCAGGTCACACAATTATACATTTTTTTTTTCTTTGTAGTGGCGAAGGTGATATTGCGGTATAGGTATCCATAATGAATAATAAGACGAAATTGTCTCAACCACATTTATTAAAAATATTGAGAAAATAGTTCCGGTATTTAGGCCTACACTAAGTATATATATTAAACTACTCTGAACTTTAGTTTTAGTTTGTTTGAGATTGATAATGGAATAACAACTGAAACTAGTAACTCGTACGGTAAATTAGTAACGGTTTTCAATAAATGTGGTTGTGACAATTTCGTCTTATTATTCATTATTATTATCACTTGAAACTGACTATCCTATAATACAATAATTTTACATTTTAAGAATTCCCTTCTCCACATTGTTCTTGAGATCAATAAGTATTCACCAATCGGTTACTATTTGGTCAAATTCTTTTTTTAAATTAATTAACAGGAAATATTGTTACGCTAAGTAACAATGAAACTGTTATAGTTTCCTGCAATAGTTGCAGTAATAGCCTGCAATAGTTGGAATAATAAATCAATATCGTATATAGACTATTGATTTGAAACTTCTTTGAAGTCATTGACATTGAATATCCTTGAGCTGCGCAATTGATCTGAATGCTACAAGATAATATATAGCCTACACAAGATAAACGGAAAACGTTTTTGTTTGGGTAACAATCTATACCCTGCAAATCCTTCGGAAATATTTCAAAATCATAAAAATTTAGATAAAACACAGATTGTAACAATAATTTTATATGAGTTGAGTGGTTCTCTTTGTTAAATAACTTTCAAGTATTTTTCAATTGACAATTATTTATTCATTTTTAGCATATTGTCACCGTTCTAGGTTTAAATTCAACCTGCGTTATTAGATAACTCAGGCAACAACAGTGCAGTTGTCGAGTTAGGGCTGATTATTCTCAGTGTTTATTCTCAACAGGTATATGATGAGATCGATGGAGTATTGAGCGATGAGTGTAATATGGCAATCAATGTTTATTGTGATGATTTGCAGCGTTGTGAAAGCATGCTTGGTAAAGCGATACAAGTGATGAGGGTGGTAGCGCTTGTTACCTTAAACAATCATCGGTGATGGAAAAGTCAGGAAAAGTGCCGGATGTGCAGTGCGAGAGATGGCGATGCAATGGCGGCTGTTTCCTAGAGCAGGTGCTTCTGCCGATCAATAGCGTCGTCGACGTCTTCTTTACCCTCATCCACCACCCTCCATACCACCGCGTCTCGACGCCCTGCATACCACCAGCACCAGTACGCCTGACAGGCCGGCCCAGTAAGTACACGCCGACGTCGTTGGAAATCCGACCGTCAGATCGTTAGTACATTTGATGCACTTAATGGCCAAACCCACTTCTTTCAAGCTTGACCTTCACTAACTTCGGTTGTCTATCACACACCAGCTGCACCTGTTCACCTCAAATTCATTCAATAAGCAACGCATCCCTAAAATAGTATCTTGAACAGTCACATTTTTCTTTTATGATGTTGAAGATCCATCTTGTTTCCACTAATATGTATTATAAACTTAAAAAACACTTTTAAATGGAAATTGACTCACGTTATGGCGTGACGGCCGTTTCGCTCTGTTGTCTAGAGCATCATCAGACGACCCACAGTACACTGATTCAAGGCATGAGTTTGAGGGTTATCAGTTTGAGATAAGCCTCAAACTCATGCCTTGAATCAGTGTACTGTTGGTCGTCTGATGATGCTCTAGACAACAGAGCAAAACGGCCGTCACGCCATAACGTGAGTCAATTTCCATTTAAAAGTGTTTTTTAAGTTTATAATACATTTTTCTTTATTCCCTATCTCATCTTATCTGTTTCGTCATTTAATTGGAATGTCTCTCTCTTCTAGTGCTGTTAAATAATTATTGAAAAAAGAATTTATTTGAAGGAGTTTTTTATAGTGTACAAGAGTGTATATTTCAGAACAAAATTAAGCCTCCCAATGACGAGTTGAAATTGTAATTATGGTACCGTAACTAATTGTGTTTAAGAATAGTAGTATTTTTTTGTTGATCTGTTTTGTCTTACACTCCTTATCATATGGATGTGATTTTTTTAAATAAAAAAAAAATTAAATCAACTCAATTTTTTTATTTTACTTTCTATACAATTTTATTTTACATTCTATTCAATATAAAAACAAAGTATATAAATTAAGAAGAAGATATCACATAAGCAAATAATAGATTCCATTGCTTCTGAAAAATAACGAAAAATTATATTATGTTATAGTAATTATTAATCGTTAATAATAATAATAATAATAATAATCATTCTAAATAACTCAATAAAGAATGTAATGAATAATAAAGATGCTATCACAGCCACTAAATTATCAAGCAGCATTAACATAAGCATACTATAGTTTCGATTGTAACGTAATTTTCAATATCTATAAAAAAACTAAAACTAAAATACAGAGAAGCTAAATAATATTTTTTTTCTAAAACGAATATTTTATTGGTTCCTACTTCAGTTTGATTGAGATTGAAAATGACATAAGTCGAAACTACTTACAGATCTCGTGTATCAATAATTATAGTGGTTGTGACATCTGTTTTATTAATTATTTTCCCTATGATTTTTTCACTTTTTTTCAATGTTCTCGATTTATAATATAATATAATATAATTGTTTCCAATTCTCTAAATCTGTTTAAGCGTTCTTCAAAATATAATCATTGTGTGATGTTTTCCATGACGAAATATAATCATTTTCAGATATGAATGGGGTTAGCATTTCCTTCATTTCTTCCCCTTTAGTTTTCACTCACCATCATCCTCATATTACATTTTATTTATTGCTCATTTACTATTTCTCAACTTTTATCTGCCCCAGCATTTCTCATCCATGTCCTTATTCACTATCATTTCACCTTTATTACTATTGTTCTGTCTTTCATTTCATGCATATTCTTTCTTTTATATACTGAAATAAATATACTCGTCTTTCCTTTCAACATGTCCCGACTGCCATCTTAATTACCTTCATCCTATTCTCATTTCCTCTCTTGCACTTCCTATTAATCTCTTCTATTTCTACAAGTCCTCCAATGATTCAAATCCTAACATCGAAATCTCATCCATCACGCTTTTACATCACACACATTCATTTCAGCATATTATGCATCTCAAACCAATCTAGCTTTCTTTCGTGGGTAGATGATATTGTATATTAATTTACTTTTTGAAACCCTTAAAATTGCATAGTAGTAATACAAATATTGGAAGTGATAATAAATTAGATACCGTAGTTATTATGCGTATTAAAATAACAATTAACTTACAACACGAATAATGCGAATTAAGATATTGAAATGCTATGCTGATGAATTTCAGCCATCTATCTAGCATACGACCAATCTCGTTCAAATTAAATTTTCTGATTGTCTTTTATGTTCATTCGAATTTTAATTTTTTTGGAAATAAATAAGCTTGTAGCCTAATAAAAACGAACGTACCATCTAAGAAAAATGACCTTACAACAAATGAATTAACTAAAAATCAATAATAATTGGAGTTAGACATTAATATTCTAGAGATTCAATGTAGCTTTAGCCTATTTTTTATTCCTGGATTTCTTGTTCCATGACGAACTGCGTTGTTAATATTAACTTTTCAAGTGAATTCAACGACTTGCAATCAAATTTTTAGTAAAATACTACTTAATCTTAATAAACATTTGACTGCAAGTCGTTGAATTCACTTGAAAAGCTACTATTTTTTATCTTTTGTTTTTTGTTGAGTAGGGCTACGAAAATAATTTGATGAGAAAACTATATCGTATTGGATAATATTCTAAATCCAAAGTTCATGTGCTAGCGAACTGTTGCTTCCCCTATCAAAAAAATCCTGCTGATTGTCTTTTTTGTAATGAGATATGTCAATGATTGTTGACGTTGACAATCACTTCAGCCTCCATCATAAATTATGTATTCTTCATTCAATGTGATGCAACTTTAATTGTCAAATTATTTTTCAAATTGTAATTTTATTATTTTATAATAATTATTAATAATAATTAATTATTATTATTTCTAATTTTCAAATTATTAATTCATTATTGTTTAAACCGGTATATCTGTATTTATAAGCTACTAGCTGGCCCAAGGCGCGTTGCTGCATTCTCATAAAAATTCTCCTTGATTTTATTATTCGCCACCTCCCGCTGAGGTTACATTTAAAATTAGGAAAGAAGTTAGTCAGTCCTAGGGCTCTTCCAGCTGATCATAGAGGCTTCGTTGTTTTCTTAATCACCACCTCTGAATGAAGAAACATTTCAAATTTAAACCTCCTATCACACTATAAGGGTAGAAGCTAGGTTTTTTATTTTATTATTCGCCACCTCCCGCTGAGGCTGCATTTCAAATTTCTAGCTGCATTGGTTAACAGATGTCATCAACCTGGCATAATTACATTTCATCATACCCAGTCGTATGTTTCCTACATATTGCAAGGCTCCAACTGTACGGTAGCCTACATGCAAAGTGCAAAGTCTTTTGCTGTTCAAAGACAGCGTAAATATAACGCCACTAAGGGGCCTGCCATATGATTAAAAACTGTTGACTTCTATCAGCTGTTCCTTTAAGCTGTTTGGCTGGCAAGTTCAGTAGGTTAGGTCTATAAAATGGTTTAATTAATAATAATTATTAGCTCCCCTATTGAAATTTATGGTCAGAAACCATCCCCAATATTCACAGAACATATTCCCAAAGTTTCATGCCGATCTGTCAAGTAGTTTTGGAGTCTATAGGGAACACACATACATACATACAGACAGACATTCATTTTTATATATCGAGTTAACTGTTTTTTTTTTTTTTTTTAATTCAATCAAGTTTTCCATTCATTAATCCTATTATTTTCTTTTTATTTAGGGAAGTGCTATATGGTGGGCTAGAAAAGAATGGCGACTTCAGAAGAAACGTGTGACCCAGAACCGAAGAAGATTGGACTCATTTTAATACCACCGTCAGTTGTGCTGATCTACAATAATCGAAAGACCAATAAGCTGAGAAAGCGTGTGATGCCTGTACGCGGTTTCAAGCAAAAATCAAATCTGACGTTCCTGGCTGAGGATCTTGTAGCGAGGCACAGACCATTACTAAATAATGTTGACGTTGGAAAATTGCGAAAAATGCTGTTTCTTTTACAACAGCACAAAACCGGCATCAGTCTGGATGATGCACTTAAAATGAAGAAAATGCAAGCATTGGATGAAGTAGAAGATGACGAGCTGAGATTGAGATCAGGTGAAGTAGACCCCTTCTTTATTATCAGCAAGACCAGCAGTAGCTAGAATTAAGTTGCAGTATTACAGAAATGTAATGGCTAACTTGCACTTGAACCGATATGACGCGGTGCCATGAACCCTTTGGACAAAACGCCGTTAGTACGGTAGGCTATATATTAGTAGAACAGTGTATGGTAGCTAGGTGGTGTGAGCAGGCTAGTCACTTTATCGCACAATTCGGTAGAAGCGCGGTTTTGGAATAATTGCACTGTGAAAAGTTGTAAACGTTGAATGGCGTCTGGCTCTTTTCTATCTAATTATTATTGGCTGCATTGTCCTTATTACAAGCTTTGAGACTTGCCTGTATTACACAAGTGCCGAAACAGTGACCGCAAGCGAGTGGTTAATTTTTTTTAATGCCAGTTCTCACGGGTGATTCTCATACAAGTGTTTAGGGCGTTTAGCTGTGATTGTGTATGAAATGAATTTTTAGACCGGCTTTAAGAAAAATTGACCACTCACTCAGTCACTGAGTTGGCACTTGCAATTGGGCCTGTTAAAAATGCTCAATTTATCTAGAAAAGTACAGTACTTGAGCAAACGAACCTTATTTTATGTGTAGCTCGTTCATTTTCAATAGAAGCATTTTTTCATTTATTAATCAAAGTACAGTAACATTCAAACTATGGATAAAAGCATTTTCATTAATATAAATCTCAATTTTTAAAGTTTTATTAGGTACTGTACTTATTGATAACTGAGAAATTAAAATTATTATTACAACATATATATAATTAATTATGAATAATTAAGTTTGATTTGAATTGTGTTTGGTCATTGAGTAAGTTGTTTCTATCTTGTTTATGGTGTTTGAATATTTCATATTGCTCCAGTGTATTAAGTTTGTGACTTTTTTTGAATGTGTGTAGAATTTCTAAAAGGAATGGGGAGTGGTATGATGAAGAGTGTAGAATTGCCATTGAGGAAAAGAACGAAGCCAGAATGAGAATGCGACAAAGAGTGACCAGAAATACTAGTGAAATATATGCTGATCTGAGAAGAAAAGCCAAGAGAGTGTGCCGTAATAAGAAGAGGAACTACATGAAAAAGAAGCTAGAGGAAATAGAGAAACTAGCTAACCAAAGTGAAACAAGAAAGTTCTATGCCGCCATGAATAAAATGAACAAGGAGTTTAAACCGGTAGTAAAGGCATGTAAGAGTGTTGAAGGTAGTATGCTATTTAAAGAAGAGGAAATAATAAACAGATGGAGAGAGTATTTTGAAAGTCTCCTGAACAAGGATAACACAGAGTGCAGGGAGATGAGTGAGGAAAATAATATGGAGCAGGAGACTGTAGTAGAAAGGCCATCCTTCCAAGAAGTAGTGAATGCCATAAAGAAACTTAAAAATGGAAAAGCAAGCCCCCGGTGATGAGAATCTGAGTGCGGAATTGATCAAATGCGGAGGAGAAGAACTCGCACAGAAACTATATAAATTAATTTGTATGATATGGGACCAAGAAATCATGCCAAAGAGCTGGAAAAAAGGAATTATATGTCCCATTTTCAAAAAAGGAAACAAATTCCAATGCGAGAACTATAGAGGCATCACATTGCTTAGTGTATGTTACAAAATATTCTCCAGTATTTTGAACGAGAGACTAAAGCCATTAATTGACAAAATAATAGGGGAATACCAATGTGGTTTTCGTGCAGGAAGAGCTACTACCGACCAATTATTTATATTGAGGCAGATAGCTGAGAAGTTTTATGAGCATGGTGTGAGCTTGCATATTCTCTTTGTGGACTTCAAACAGGCATTCGATAGTGTCGACAGATCCGAATTGGGGCAAGTGCTGAAAAAATTCAATATCCCAGCAAAGCTAAGGAGATTGGTGAAGATGACGCTGGAGGAGACAAAGGCCACTGTAAAGGTTGGAGGTAAATGCTGTCAGCCTTTTATTTTCAGCACCGGTGTGAAACAAGGAGATGGACTGTCTGCGGCATTATTCAATATGGCACTGCACAGCATTATTGAAAAGATAGACCCCAGCAAGAGCAACATATTTCACAAAACGTGGCAACTATGTGCATACGCGGATGATATAACAATAGTAGCGTGTAGCAAGGAAGCCATCCGGGAAGTATATGACATAATAGAAAAGGAAGGAAAGAAGATTGGACTGAAAGTGAATGAAAGTAAAACCAAGTACCTCAGAATATCACCAGGACAATCAAGACGTGCACCTCAGAACCTGATGATTGGAGACAAAATATTTGAGGGAGTGAAAAACTTCAGCTATACCTGGGTGTGGAGATGAATTTTGAGAATGACATGTCTGAAAGTATAAAGAAGAGAATACAAGCAGGGAACAAAGCATATTATGCTAATAAGAAACTGTTAATTAGCAAGCTGATTTCCAGAAGAACCAAACTCGCCATCTACAAAAGTCTGATACATCCCATAATAGCACATTGGACAATCACAAAGAAAGATGCAGAATATCTCAGAGTTGCAGAGAGAAAAATTGTCCGAACCATTATGGGACCTGTAAGAGATGGCGAGGAATGGCAAAGAAGGAAAAACAGCGAAATAATAGAATGCTTGGGAAAAGAGGACATTGTCAGGTTTATCAGGTCACAGAGACTCAGGTGGCTGGGGCACATCGAAAGAATGAAAAGCACCCGGTTGCCAAAAATTGTGTACCGGTACAAGGAGAGAATATTTGCACGAAGACAACAAGGCAGACCAAAGAAAAGATGGCTTGATGACGTGCAAGAAGATCTGCGTGTCATGGGAAGGAGAGGATGGAGAGCAATGGTGGTGGATAGAGATTGGTGGAGAGGCTTGGTGATGGAGGCCAAGGTCCACGACGGACTGTAGTGCCACTTAGTAAGTAAGTAAGTAGAATTTCTAAGTCAGTTTGGATGTTATTGTGTGAGAGTCCAGTGCTGATTAAAGTGATCTGCAAATGTTGAGTCAGTATTGGAATGTGATTTGCTGTGTTCTTTGGTCATTCCAGCACTGACTCAACATTTGCAGATAATCAACACTGGACACTCACACAATAACATCCAAACTGACTTAGAAATTCTACACACATTCCAAAAAAGCCACAAACTTAATACACTGGAGCAATGTGAAATATTCAAACACCATAAACAAGATAGAAACAACTTACTCAATGACCAAACACAATTCAAATCAAATGCAATTTTTAACTACATAATATGGCTGCTCATCCTAACCTCAACAAAGTATGACCCCTGGCGGCAGGCTGACGAAGTTTCTTTCCAGAAGTGAAATGCATTCCTCAAACATCTCCAATATATGAGTAAAACATGATATAAAAGTGAAATAGCCTGCAGTGTCAGTTTTAATATTAGATTGTTCATTAAGTATTTTGTCATGGAAAACATCACAGACTATCATTTCCTTTTTTCAACGATTTTGAAAAAGCTACTATAAGAATTTAATCTATTAGTAGGCTACTTCACATAAAAAATTGGTTTCTTGAAAGGGATTAAGGCCTGTATTTATGAAAGTGACTTACCAAAGATCCACTTAAGTCAGACTTAGCAGCAATAAGTCTTCTTAAGGGTTGATTACATTGGGATAGTTACTCGCTAAGCGAGTAGCGAGTAGGACGTTACTGACCGACCGTGCTACAGCAGCTCAGCATACCAAGCCAAATTATATTAAAAAAATTATTTCTAGAATCACCCCCATACTATGGAATTTCTAAGACAATAAATAATATTGCAACACAAAATTAAAATATGAAGTTTACCAACAATTATTCAATGAAATTTCATCAAAACATTATACAATATATCTCATCTGAAGTGTTATGCTGGCAGCCTGCTTGATTAAGTGTAGGCTTTGGCCATAATAATATTGTATTTTGGTGTTGGCTACTCTGCCAGCATGTATAAATGTGACCATATTCAAAGTTGAGAGCCTGTTTACTTTGAATTTGGTCACATTTATACTCGCTGGCAGAGTAGCCAACACCAAAATACAATATTATTGTGGCCAAAGCCTACACTTAATCACGCAGGCTGCCAGCATAACACTTCAGATGAGATATATTGTATATTGTTTTGATGAAATTTCATTGAATAATTGTTGGTAAACTTCATATTTTAATTTTGTGTTGAAATATTATTTATTGTCTTAGAAATTCCATAGTATGGGGATGATTCTGGAAGATAAATTTTTAATATAATTTGGCTTGGTATGTCGAGTTGCTATAACATGGTCGGTCAATAACGTCCTACTCGCTACTCGCTTAGCGAGTAACTATCTCAATGTAATCAACCCATTTAGACAAGCTATTATAGGTACAGAGCTGACTTGAAGCTGTTCTTAGATTGTTGTGTTGCATCATATTTTGGCTTCAATTTTTAGTAAGGCATTGGCTCATAATAATAAAATAAAATCATCATATTCAATTTTTGCACCATTGCAATGTAATTCACTCTATATTTGACTTATTGAAATTATTTCTACTTATTTTATATAAATCTAGTTCTAACCTATAAATTTTTTTGGCACTAGGATACAATTCTCTTTCTACAAAATAGAATGGATGAAGTAAGTTGATATGCTGGCAGGTAGTGTGCACTACACTGCCTCAAAGCTGTATTTTTAAAATTCAAAAACAGAAAATTATAACTTGTGGTTATAACTACTTAACAGTAACTGTAAATTTACATGTAGTGCAGTATCTTTGTCTTTTCATGTAAGTTATTTTATGTTTATTAGTGCCTGATGATACAACACAATTTTAGGTTAGCTTGTGACCACGTTCAATGTAATAGAGCCTTCCCAACTCGGTCTTAGATAAGCCATGCTTAGATCAACATAGGCTAAGTCACATTCATAAATACGGGCCTCAATCACTTGAAACTCGAGAACCAAAACAAAAAATCAGATTGTGAGTGTCATCATCACAAAATGATTTACCCAGAGAAACCAATTATGCCATCATAGAAATTATGATTACAGATAAAAGTTATGGATTACTTTCTGCATCGAATAACATAAAATTATGGTCACAAGAGAATGGAATGAGGCACCGCCCAATATGTTAATATTGTTGAAGGAATCAATAGATTAATGTTTGAATTCTGCAAAACTTTTATTAAACTCTTTGAATTACAAATATACAATTTATTACACTTAAATAATACTTCCAAACTAGCTTTCAACTAACTGAATTTCTACTCAACATCTCTTTTCATCATAACTGTTTATTTTTTGTACATTCTTCTTATTTCTATTCATGTGATTCTATATCTATCATCTGGCCCCCAGTCTACTACAATATAATGTCAGGGTTGGGCCAATTCATAGCAAACTGTCAAAAGCCAGAATAGACGATCAACTGACTGCAAACTGATGAGGGATGACTGTGGATTGATTACCAGTTGCCCTACTCGGCAGTTGCCTGACCAAAACAAAATTTACGATTTAACCTAACCAAACTTAACCTAACCTAACCTAGCCTGACAATGTTATGAAAAGTACGCTTTACTTCTTTTGTAAAATGCTCTACATCTTTCATAAAATGTTGTTTTTGTAAGTTTGTTTAGGTCGGTCAACTGGTAGGGTAACTGCCGAGTAGAGCAGCTGGTAACCCGCCATGATTGTGGACTAGAAAGTAACACATGTGGCATGATAACTTTCCTCCCTATTTGCCACAGCTGTCTTACCCGATACAGGTTAGGGTTTGGGTGGAGTTCACTCCATATTTCCTTGTGGAATAGACCATAGAAAGATTTTATTTTATTTTTCTAGCGGTTGTTACAGTATTTGAAATTTTGTTTTCCTAAGCCTGTCAGCTCAGTGCTCAGTTCAACCATCTTGTTCTGGAGTATTCCAACTCATGTTGTTTATTGTTCTAACAGATAATGCTGGAGGAAGGATGACAGCAAATTCAGATGATAGTGACGCTATTGAAGATCCTTCAGCTGACATCTACTTTGACGACCTTGAAGCACCAATAGACAAGCTCGGGATCTATTCTGATGAAGAAACCGATGCCTTCTGGAAGTGAAAATAAAATGCTCTATACCTAAGTGCCAGTTTCTACTTAAAAGAGCAGAATAAAAGGGAATTTCATTATTAAGTTCCCAGATGGAAGGAACCAATCATCATTATTTTATAAAATAATATGTTTATTAAACTAACACTTGAAGTTTGTAAAATTATCTCACCTTTCTATTCTTATCAAGAAGAAAATATTGCGATAATAAAAAAATATAATTTCAAAACTGACACTGTATTTCTATTTAAATTATTATTTTTACTCCTTATACTGTGATTATAATTAAATCTAATATCAAAACAGACACTGTATTCAAATTATGATTTTCACTCCCTTATACTGGAGAGGATGCATTTCACTTCTAAAGAGAAGCTTCATCAGCTTCAGATGCTCTACCAGGCTGATGAAGCTTCTCTTTAGAAGCGAAATGCATACCTCTAGTATCTCCATCATGAGTGAGTAAAAATCATTATTTAAATAGAAATACAATGTCAGCTTTGATATTAGATTGTTACTAGTACTGGTATTTCCTATTGTTCAAAGTATTTCGTCATGGAAAACATGACAGATTAATTAAATATAAAATGCCTTGATTCTGATTTCTGATTTTTCCTGAATGATTTTAATCCTTCTATTATGTTTTTAACGGTTGACAGGTAAAGTATTCACTTTACTTGAAATTTTCTATCTTCCTTGAAGTCACTTTTTACTCTTTTTTTGCTCAACACTTTTTATTTCCCCCCCCCCCCCCATTGATAGAATGCAATGACTTACTGCAACGTAGATAATTTCACTTTTCATGACAACAATAATAATCTACTTTAACTTAATTTCTAATTGCATAATTTTCTCATCACAAAATTATAAGTAATAGGAATAAGTTTTCCAATCTCATAATTCATAAAAAATACTCTATTAAAGTAATGCATGTGCCTTTTACTGACATCAGTTTGGCTTGTGAAAACTTTTGATGAGTAATGAGTAATTAATTGGGAAGTGATAGTCGCGAGCAGTAACAAGTATCTGTTTAATCAATTAAGATAAGGTACAAACTCCTCGGCCCTCTTTGTGAAGGTGACCAATTTTATTGTTTTCTGTAAAATCACTTCCTTTTCTGTAAAAATCCAAATGAAATTAAAGTAGAAACTAAATCGAACTGGAATTAAAGTGAAATATTGATTAAAGTGGTATTAAAGAGAAAACTAAAATAAACTGGAAGAAAGTGAAATATTAAAGTGAAAACTTCAAGTGGGAATAAAGTAAAAATAGAAACCCACAGGAGTTAATGATCTGGAAGTATTGTCAAAACTTAATTTAGTAGGATTAAAGTAAAAACTAAATCAAACTGGAATTAAAGTGCAAATAAAAAGTAAACTATAGAATTAAAGTCGAAAACTATTCAAAGTGACAATTAAAGTTGAAATTATTCAAAATCGAATCAAAGTCAATTTCTATTTCAAGACAAGCCAAAGTGAAAACTTATAATTAATTCTTATTTTAAAATAAGGCCATTTTTTATAAATTTTAAAATAATATTAGTTAAAGAAATAAATGTTGTAATAAAATATTGATTTTGGAAAAATAATTATTTTTTATATATAATAAATAATGGCCACCATTGAAAAAAATTATAAATTATTAATAAATCCGAAACACGTAAACAGCTCAAAAAAAATTCTAGTTTGGAAGAAAACCAAAAATATTCCATAGAGAGTATTAAAAAGGTCAAATTCAAGTCGAAATTTGCAAAAGAATCCATACAGGTAGACAGCAGATTTCTTCACTTATCTTCCTGAAATTTGGACCGAAAAATGTTTTTTTTTCCAAACTGGAACCGGACCATAACTGTTTTTGACTTATAATGGAAAAATATGAATCCGGATATAGCGAATTTGACATAGAAATAACTCAATAGACTATTCAATCATTCATCAATTCCAATGGATATTTTCGATTGAAATAGTATTAATTTATTTAATTGAATCCATTTATTATATAAAAAAATTATAAATAAATAGAAAGTCTTTATGAAGTGAAGTGACTATCTAGTGACTAAAGCGCTATCTAGTGTAGAGAATGAGGAAAACTGAGAACGAGGAAAAGTTGTATGAATAAGAAGTTAAGATAAAGAATTAATTTCTCTATAAATTAACAGGCATAGTAGCTAAGTGGGGAAGCGTCTACTTGTCACGGTTGGCGACTCTGGTTGGAATCAAGGGGCTGCCACCGTTTATTTTATTATTTTTTTTTTTTAATTGAGGACACAGTAATGTCGTGAACTCTGGTATACTTGGTATGAACTGTATGGCTGCATTAATTTGTCGAATTTGTTAAGATTTAAAAAAGTAAATATGGGAATATTGGAAGCGTCCTTGCTTTAGGAATAAAATGACAAAAGCAAGGTCACTGTATGTTTTAATGTATAAGTATGCAACAGGAATAAATTCTCACTTTTCCTGTTGTTAAATTTCCGTAGAAATTTTGATAACTCTCTGTTATGCTTCTGACAAAATTCTGATTCACGTTTTATTTTCACATTGCAACCTAATCCAATATTTTTCTCTTTCTTATAAGCATACTTACAACTAACTACCTAGAACATATATTTTATTGACATCAACATTATCCTCCTCAATATACTTTTCAATTATATTTTCAAGTTCTACTATAATTTATTTTTCTGGTAAATTCTCATCAACCTCTTTAAGGTTAACAATTGAATCGTTTATAATTTTCTGAACAGCTTACATTTTATTATTAGAAAAAATATTTTTCCAGCCCAACTCTTCAACTACTGCATGCCTTACACAATCCTATGTGTTTATAGTTTATTATTTTTATAACATACTGAACTTACAGTCAAAAACAAGTTCTCTCAAAATACAATACAAAATCAAATTATAACAAATAAATTCTTTCTGTTCCCCTTAATCTTCATAGCATTGTAATATGCTTGGTCAGAGCCATTGATGAGGAAAAAGTGGTCCAGACTTGGTAAAAGCTTTTAAAATTATTTTCATAAGAGCAAACATTTCAGGCCATAAAACTCCAAATTTATTGCATACTGATAAAGGGTTGGAATTCAAGAACAAAGATGTAAAGAAATCATTGAAAGAGAATGGCAAAAAACTCTTATCATACAGAGAATGAGGAAGAAATTTCAATTATAGAACGTTTCAACAGAAGTTTAAATAATAGAATGAAATTAAAATTTGAGATCAGAAAGTCATTTAGATGGGTTGATACGCTACAAGAATTAATCAACGAATATCATAATAGTTAAGGGAGTTGAGTAGTGGCAGCCGAAGCGAACAGACATGCTGTGTTGTAGCTTCGATAGGCTTATCAGTTCATTGTTTTCGCTGTGAAATAGCTTGAAAGTTTGTGATTCTAACCTCTTTTCAATTGTTCATTCTATTACATTGTTTTAAATTGCTTTGGTATGAACAAGAACATTGAAAAATACTTTTCGCCGACGGCAGCATCATCATCGGGGAAACGAGAACGTCCAAAAAGCTCACCGGATATTCACACGAATAAAAAAAAACCTACCGAATCAGTAGGCCCAATAAGTGAAGTGGAAAGCAGTGAGTTTAAAAAATTTCTTCAGGACTTTGAGAGCCGTTTGATGAGTAATTTTAACTTAAAATTTGAACAATTAGCAACAAAAGAGGACTTTGCAGCAATGAAATTGGCGATAGATAATTTGTCGAAGGAGAATAAAGAACTGAAAGTGCGGGTAAAAACTCTCTCCGCCGAGAATAGTGTCCTGCACAAGCGTATTGTTGGGTTGGAAGACAGAAGCCGACGTAACAATCTTATTTTCAAAGGACTTAAATACGATTTATATGTTTCAAATCCGGTTACAGTGGTGAAAAACTTTTGTGTAGAATATTTGAACGCAAGGCCGGACATATGGGTGAATCGAGCACACTCCCTGGGAAAGATGAGGAATGGGGGACCTCTTATAGCGCATTTTCCAGACGACTCAGATATCGATCACGTACTGAGAAACGCTAAGAAGCTCAAGGGGACCAGTTTCTTTGTACACAAAGACTTTTCGTTTGAAACCAGGAGGGTTAGGTCACGACTGTTCACGATGAAAAAGGAAATACTGAAAGTGCAACCTGAGGAACGAGTGAAGGTGCAGCATGATCGTCTAGTTGTTGGTAACGTGACGTTTCGATGGGAAGAGAACGAAGGACTGAAATTTGGAAGCCAGAGCGGCGAAGAAAAACTCCAGGAAGTACTTGGATGTGATAGAGAGACTGTCATCGATGTACTATACGCAGATCTGCGAAGACGGCTGTATCGAATGAATCGGCGGAGGGGGCTGAGGGGGTTTGAGGTGAGGCCGTCAGCCAGGCCACAGAGCAGAGTAAAGAAGTTAATATTATAGTTTATAATGTAGCGGGCTTAAAGGGTAAGTGTTTTTTCGATTTATTTAACTTTTTACAAGAGTATGAATGTTTTGTTTTGTTGGAAACTTTTATAGAGGGAGAACATATTATTTTTGAAAAGTTTTTGCAAGGATATATTTTTTCATGGGAGTTTGCTATAAAGAGAGTCTAAATTTGGCAGAGCTAAGAAAGGACAGCTGATAGCCTTTAGGAACAGGTTGGAGGGAGCAATTAGGATAGAGAACTTGAATGGAAGAAATGTTTTATTCAGGTTGGAGAATAATATGTACATAGTTCCAGTTTATTTGAGTGGAGGACTGGAGAGAGAGTGGGAATTGGATTATTGTGCACTGTATGATTTTTTGTTTTCTTTTGATGATACGGGAAGTATGATTATTATTGGAGATTTGAATGGACGGGTTGGAGAAGCACAGAGCTTGCCGACCCAACTCACATTTGATGGCTCAGGTATGGGTATAGCGTACGAGCGCAGCTCTAAAGATGTCATAATGAATAGAAAAGGGAGAAAAATAATAAATCTTTGTGAGGAGTTCAACTTAGTGATCTTAAATGGTAGGGTTACAGGAGATGCATTAGGAGAGTTCACATTTATTAATAATAGAGGAGCGTCAGTTATCGATTTATGTTGCGTTAGCTTAGATTGTTTAAGTTCAGTTAAATATTTCAGAGTCATACCTGCAAGCTTCTCAGATCATTTTCCTATTTGTATGACCATAACCTGTGAATGTGGGGAAGAAGTTGAAGATGATTATCTGGTACCAATTGCACCAAAATTAGTTTG
Organism: Conomelus anceps; assembly: GCA_948455865.1. NCBI lineage: Eukaryota > Metazoa > Arthropoda > Insecta > Hemiptera > Delphacidae > Conomelus > Conomelus anceps. Next base: position 33,754,074 of record OX418217.1, read on the forward strand.
GAACAGAACAAATGAAAATAGTTTTGCGGAAAAATTAGCTGTCAGGTGTAGGAATGTGTCTTCACTTCCAGAAGATATAGATGAGGCTAGTATTAAATTAAAGGATCTTATATATGACGCCGCTAATTTCAAAAATGAGCCAAAAATAGTAAATAATAAGTTCAAGAAGAACATTTGGTAAGATAGAGAGGGCGAAATAGTTAGAAAGAGAATGTTCTCTCTCCTTAAAATGTTTAGGAAAACTAACTCCACTGTAGTTAAAAATGACTATTTAGCAGTTTTGAAGGAATACAAGGAGGTTTGTAAGAAAAAGAAAGAAGCCTACTGGAGGGAGGTAAAAATAAAACTGAGAGCAGTTAGGGATTCAAAACATTTCTGGGAATTAGTACGTGAATTCAAGGGGACAAACCAGGTCAAAAATGCTAATATAAAGCCAGAAGATTGGGTTTGCCATTTTAAAGAATTGTATACTCCCATCCGATTGTGTGGCCCAACTGCGTATGCGGAACCCTTTATCATAGATGAGTTTCTGGATAAGACCATAGATATCAATGAAATCATCTTATCATTAAAAAAACTGCGAAACGGAAAGGCCCCAGGGGAAAATGTATTTGTGCAGAGTTTTACAAGATAGCGCCTTCAGCATACAGAAAATTAATGTGTCGTTTTTTTAATAAAGTTTTTGATGCAGGTAGAGCCCCAAAATGTTTCAAAAAATCAATAGTATTCCCATTGCACAAGAAAGGAGACACAGGAGATCCTAAAAACTATAGGGCTATATCTTTCACCAACTCAATTTATAAGGTTTTCGTAGGGACATTATTAAACAGACTAGAGCAGTGGGTAAAACAAAGGAAAATTATTCGAGAAAACCAAGCGGGCTTCAGAAAAGGATATTCGTCTGTAGATAATATTAACGTTCTATATAATTTGATAAGATATTATTTGTCAGTGAAAAATAAAAAAGTATATTGCTTCTTTGTAGACTTCAAAGCCGCGTTCGACTCTGTTGATCGAGAAGCTTTATTTTATAGATTAGTGGAGATAGGTGTATCGAACAAGTTTGTCCAAATTATTAGAGCCTTATATGACAAAGTAACGTCTGCTGTATGGTGCGAGAAAGGGCTGACAGAAGGTATTGAGTTTGAAAGCGGCTTAAAACAAGGCTCTTTACTATCCCCAATTTTATTTTCTATCTTTACATACGATATTTGTGAATGCATAGGAGGGGGGCTACGGATTGGAGATTCTGAAATTAACGCACTTCTTTACGCGGATGACTTAGTAATATTTACCGATAGTATTGGCAAGATGCAGAGTATGATTGACAGATTGAAAAATTATTGTAGCCGTTGGAACTTGATATTGAATAGAGATAAGTCGAAAATGATGGTTTTCAGGAAGGGAGGTAGATTGTGCAGGAAGGAGAAGTGGAGGTATGGGGAAGAACCTATAGAAGTAGTCAACGAGTACAAGTATCTGGGTGTTACATTTACTCCCACATTATCATTAACTAGTCATTTTAAAAATAAAGTGTCGGCAGCAAAGTATGGGATCAATAGTTTATGGAGAAAGTTGATAACAAACAATGACGTCCCAGTAACAACCAAACGGCAGGTTTTTAATGCGGTAAGCAAGGCCACGGTTACATATGCTGCAGAAGTATGGGGATACCAACAAAGAGAAGAACTAGAACGTTTCCATAGATTTTTCATTAAAAGACTGTTTTGTTTACCGGTAAATACACCAAACTATATCTTGTATTTGGAAAGTGGGGAGGACGTTCTATGGTTGGATACTTTGAAAATGAATTTTAAATATATAGCAAAGGCTATTAACCTACCAGAGTCAAGATTTACAAAAAATATAACAAAAGTGATAGCGCAAAGTAAATGTGGATGGTACAAAGATTGGAAAAATTTATTTATGCAATATAATGTAGATTGGGTAGAGCCTATAACTCAGCCGAATTTTTGGAAGGAGAAATGTGAAATTATTATTGATAGGATACGTAAAAAATTAACGGAGAGCTGGTGGAATAGGGCCGCAAACGCACAATTTCATTCCATATATCAGAATTTTAGAGCATGTAATCCAATAAGCCGCGATTACATTAATGACGAAAATAAGAGGCGATTTATCAGTCTGATTTTTAGAGTAAGAGGGTCTTTATTACCTCTGAATTTTAGGGTGGATAGAGATGAAAACAGTTACATTTGTTCGCTCTGCAATAGTATAGGGAAATAGAAGACACTTACCACTTCATAGGACGATGCAAAATTTTAGGTGAATTCCGGATGAAATGGTTTGGTTGCTGGGTTATAAATGACGAACATGTACTGCGATATTTGAATGGTGAAAATTGGAGAAGATTGGTGGGCTATGTAGAGGAGGCATTAAGGTATCGGGAGCAATTGGTTTTAGAGTATAATTTCTAAAGAAAAAAAAAACCTGAAGTGTTATATTTTAAGTTAATCAGGTCCCCAAATAGTACAAATATATCCAGTATACCGTAATAATCTAGTATATAGTAATGTATCCTCGAACCGCTATAGTAATGCTTTCAATTTAAGATTAGTCTACCTTCATCAGCATTTTGAGTCTTTTTGCTTCACCAGTGGTGATAAGTATTGTACGCAGTATATTTATTTACTGATTGCTCCTATTACTTCCTTTCATGTGTTTATATGCATTTTTGGTGCTGAGATTTTCAACCGTAGAGATAGTTAGTCTGTTATAGTTGTTTACCGGTATTTATTGATTGTATTTATAAGTTTTGCTTTCTTTGAAAATGATCACATGGTAACGCTAGGGTAGAATAATAGAGTTATTTATTGACAGCTGATAAATCAAAGGGGTTAGGCATAGAAATACAGTTAAGATAAGCTATTATTCGAAATAATAATTTTAGAAGATGATAAATTGGAGAGACAATCTTATCAGAAATATTGTAGTGATTTAATACTGAATAGATAAACTACCAACTCTGGCTGACGGCATGAGCCATGCCAATTGAATTCTTGATTACGTTTTGAATTTACAATTGAATGAAATTTTGTATTGTCTTGTTTCTTGTTTTATATTCTTTTGTAATGCGCAATATTTCAAATGATCACAATAAATTCGTTATCTATCTATCTATCTATCTATCTATCATAATAGTTATCATGTACAGAACAATTATTGGAATTAAACCTACTGAAGTAAACTCTGATAATGAAAAAGAGCTGAGAAACATTTATGTGACTCGAGAAATAAATCATGCTAAGCCAAAATTTAAGGTTGAGGATAGAGTAACAGTAACAATAGCTGTGAAAAAAGGAATTTTTGAGAATAAATACAGGAATAATTGGACTAGAGAAATATTTAGGATGGTAGAAGTCCTAGAAGTGAAAAATACAGTTCCAGTAATTTTATGGAATAGAAAGTTTAGATGGAGAAGAAATTTTGGGATCATTCTATGAAAAAGAATTACAGAAGACAAAAATTGATTGAGTTGTTTAAAGATTGGAAAGTTCGGTATAATAAAAGATAGACTTGAATGAAAAAGCAAAGCAGTTGTGTACGGAGGTTTTTGGAATTTAGTGGAAAATGAAAATTTCAGTATAACGTTTTTTATGAAACAGGATGAAGGTCTGCAATCAATTTTATACATGAACTTGAAGAATTCTATTCTGTACAGGGAATGTTTGAAGATTACTTTAATTGTTTAATAGTAACAGAGAGCGGCAATATTTTGAGTGTTTCGGAACTCTCTACCAATACTTCTAGGCAGTGTTTCTGGACCACTAACAAAAGTAAATATCGCAATAAAAAATTTCTAAAGTCCCCAGTTACTCACACAGCCGCCATTTTGTTTTTTTCACTCATTATTTTTTATTCGAGCACCATTGAACATATAATTTTTAAATTTTTCATACAGCTTTAAAACAAGCTAAAAAAAATTAATCAAAATTTTCCGACATTAAAAAACAAAATGGCGGCCATTTAAAAACTTTGAGCAGGATTAAATTAATAATGGCTAATGGTATCAAAATTTAACTAGAATAATTTTTTCTAGATATTTTTATTGCAAATCTAATGACACCTAATTTTTCAAGATTGGCCAGCAATTAAAAGAGATATGCCACATTTTAGGGTGTGCGGTGGTTGTGAGCGGGTTGCAGTTTTTGGATTCCAACCACCGCACACCCTAAAAAGTAGCATATCTCTGTTAATTGTTGGCCAATCTTGAAAAATGAAGTATAATTAGATTTGCAATAAAAATATCTAATAAAAGGTTATTCCAGTCAAATTTTGATATCATTAGCCATTAATAATTTAATCCAGTTGAAAGATTTTTAATGGCCGCCATTTTGTTTTTTATATCGGAAAATTTTGATTAATTTTTTTTTAGATTTTTTTCAACTGTTATGAAGCTGTATGCAAAATTTCAAAATTATACATTCAGATATGTTCGAATAAAAAAATAATGAGTGAAAAAACAAAATGGCGGCTGTGTGAGTAACTGGGGACTTTGGAAAAATTTTATTACGATATTTACTTTTGTTAGTGGTCCAGAAACACTGCCTAGAAGTATTGGTAGAGAGTTCCGAAACACCCTGTATAATATAGAAAAGGTCAAAGAAGTCTTGAATGAAAATCTCCTATTGGACATACTGATACTGAGCTCCGTTTGTTTGCGTATAAAATTTTTTTACAAGAATTGAAAGTGAATTGATAACAAATTTTTTAACGGGTAATATCTGTTGAAAAAGTAAAATATAACTATGAGGTCAGAACAAGGAAAAGTCGAAGGAAGAAGGAGTGTTCAAAAATTGAATGAGTTGTTAAAGTAAGTTGAAGATCTTCGTGCTCTTGCAAAAGATTACTACAATTTAAAAGGTTATTCCAAGTGGAAAAAGCAAGAACTTATAAATAACATCAAGCATGTATTAAGAGTAACGTTTGAGATTAAGATTTGTTGAAAAAGTGTTCAATCAGACAAAACAAAAGCGAATAACACCGTATGAAATTACCGAGAAAATACACGATTTATAAAGAAGTTTGGAATGACTGAGGTTGAATATACAATAAAAATCAATAAAATTATGGAAGTAGAAAGTGCCATGAATGTTTTGATAAAAATGGCCAAGGAAAAAGGCAATTATAAGAGAGGAGAGAGAAATAACCATTATTGCAAGTAATCCTGATTTTAATCACGATATTTCAAAAGTTGTACAACCAGATATTCAAGCTAAAGATTTTATGGTGCATGATGGTAATATTTTATCATCAAATGAACAAATAAATATTACACAGACTAGGCTTAACATAAAAATTATGAACATTCCGCGTGGTAGTAATAGAGCTAGGAAAATTATTAATCTATCAAAAGAGATGTAAGAACCAAAAAATGTATCACACAAATAAAAAATAACGATAATTTATGTTGTCCAAGAGCAATAGTTACAGCATTTAACTTATCATTCAGATAATATTTTAGACAAACCAATGTCTGCAAGTGAAAAAATAATAATTAGAAAGGGAAGGCGTTTACAAGGAAAATTGGCAAAAGAATTATGTCAACGCGTCTTGGTGAGCCGTGAGTATAATGGAGAAGGGTTAATCTAGTACAGGTGTCTCCAAACTTTTCAGCCCTCGGGCCAAAATAATTACCCCAGTACGTCCGAGGGCCAGAACCGTTTTCATTTTCTACTATCTATAGAGTGTTTTATGAGGAATCCTCTCCTCCTCCTCCTACTATCCCTCCCATACCTCCACCACTAACTCCTCATTATCCATTACCTCCTCCAACTAATGAACACAAACCTGTTACTTATTAGAAGAGTAATTTTTAGAGAAATTTGTAACACATCTTTTTCTGAAAATATATTGAATTTAAAAATTATTCCTTTCATCAAAGATTACAAGAATAAAATTGGCAGCTATCCCTATAGGGATAAATATCAATTTATTCAATCATTAATCTCCAGGGCCTTCTTTTAAGTGGTAAATTGAATAGGATTTGTGTAAAAAGAGCTGAAAAATTGGATTAAGTTTTGAGGTAACAGAGGAAAGATGTCAAATTATTATGTTTAAATCTAGATACAATTCTATTTTTAGTGACAAACTTTCATTTCAATCACCTGAGCTACGCAGCCTATCACATACATAGCGCACAGCACGGTTACAAAGTTGAAAAGGTAAAATAAAACAATAACCGGAACGTAGTTTTCAAAATTTAATTTTTTCAAATTTTATCTGTCAGCTTTCGTAATTTTTCCAGATTCCAATTTAAAAATAAAAACATGAACCGTATTCCTGTTTTCTAAAAATGTACTGTACGTCAATGATCTTAGTTAACTATCTCACTTCTTTGTTCTTAAAAAAATTGTAACTTACATTTTTTCTATTTATTTAAAAGAGTGACCGCTTAAAACTGCTTTGGTTGTTTTTATTACGGTAATAAAATTGCTTAAAATAATAAAACTGCTTTATTATTTACACTTCAAAATAAAATGAGACACAAGGGCGATATATGTGTTAGTCTAGAAAGGGGAGATGGGCCACAAAAGGTTGGGAACCACTGCTTTAGAAGAATTTTATTTTTTCTGAGTTTGTGCAGTAGACCTACAGAATATTCTGTAACTATAACAGTTCTATATTAGATATTTCTATTGTTTGAAGATGACCATGAAAAAATCGTTTCAGCAAGGATAAAAATGATTTATGATCTTTAGTTATACATTCTGCTGAATTAAATTTATCGTTATCAATCTGTTTTCTGATTTTCTCTCTCTATTGGTAGGCATTTAATTCATGCATTCTTTCTTCTTTGTTTTTCGCGCTTGCGTAGTATATGGGAGTACTCTGACGGCTAGAGTTACAAACGTTTAAAAGTTTTCCAGTAGTGTTTTGAATGGAATGCAAACGCCAAGTGGTGGATGCTCTTCGTTTCGTTTGTGAGGTCACGTGCATGAACTTCAAGTCTTCAAGGTTTATAATGAATTATCCCTGATACCTGTAGTTTTTTACCTCTGATTAGATTAGTGGCGGGAATGGAAATTCAGTTTTCATTGTTTGAATGGTACAAAAGTTGAATTCTTGTAACGCGCACAGGTTTGAAAGTCGAAGATAAGTCTGTCTTGTTGAATCCGGAAGTGCAACTTCAATAAATATGTGGTAGATTAACATTAAATTTCAACTGGTAAGTACATTATCAATCACATATTGCGTAACGTCTATTCGTTTCCTACTTACTGATGTAGAATGGAAAATGCTACGTTCTTTTCAAAGTGTAAACAATAGCTTTAGGTTATGTTATTTTGATCGTCAACTTGTCAACAGTCCATTCTCATGAAAAAAACTGTAGGCTATATTATTTATTTATTTCAAATACATACATGAAAATTACAAATAATAGAGGCTTACAGCTTAATGACAAAACGAACTTCATTGAATACAACAGATTGGCTCAAATCAAAATAATGGCCATAACCATCTTCCATTGTATATGTTTTCCTCCTGGGTCCACGGGGCGAGGCCCCCTGACTAGTGGAACGCGCCTGCCGGCTAGTATAATAATATACGCCTTTAGCTGACTATTCCGGTTCTATTGGATAAATTAATTTAATACAGATAAATTACTGAAGTAACAGACTGTAAATTATATGATTTGTAGGTACTACAAATTATTGAAGCATTCCAAATATATTTGGATCAAAGAATGATTTTTGGCCGAAAACAAAGAATTTGTTATTTCTAGCTCTAAAGCGAACCATCAACATTCTGACCTTCGGCGGACCTGTGCATTGCCCGACCAGCTTACTCCAGAACAGCAAATATAACCTAATCAACTTGAATAGCTCGGTTGACAGGATATCGGTTCTTCACAGGTTGACACCTCCCTCCAACGATGGTTGCCGTTCTTATAATATAATGGAATAATAAATAATATAATGTTTGGTTTATCAGGCAGTGTTTGAACTTTAGCCACTCCCTCTTGAATCTTGTTCCAAGGATTAATAACATTTGAGGAGTCTAATAAGACATGGAATATTTCAAATATCATTGCATACTTTACTGCTCTGTCGGGTCCTTAATAATAAAATCGTTTAGCTGGTCTATTCTGCAAAAATGGTCTATTGAGAAAATATGTTGTAAAATTTCATCTGAGGTATTTCTCTTGCGACAGCTTACTAGATTAAATTATAAAAAGTTACTTTTTACAGCTTACTGTCACATATTAGGCATGCTATCTTAGTATGGGGTAACATAAAACAAAACCTTGATAAGGTGTTAAAGAACCAAAAAAAACTGTTAGGTGTAAGGGTCAGGTTTGAAAAGTGCTTATCACCAAGTACCTCTAAGAGAAAAAGATCGGCCTTTCACTGCATTTGAGTCATGTGGTCGTTTGTACCAATTTCGAAGGCTAGCTTTTGGTTTGACAGATGGTGTACCCACCTTCCAGCGGGTTATTGATGATGTTATTACTCATGAAAAACTTGAAAAAAACGTATGCATATCTGGATGATGTGACAGTTTGTGGTAAGGATCAGGAGGAACATAATAAAAATCTCAAACGCTTCTTGGATGTAGTGCAAAAATATGATTTCACAATTAATGAAGAAAAAAGCAAATACTCACTAACTTCAATAAACTTGCTTGGCTACAAAATTGAAAATGGAACCATATCTCCCGACCCTGAACGTCTAAAACCACTGTTCAATATTCTACCTCCAGACAATAAAAAGGCTCTTGAGCGGACAATTGGAATGTTTGCGCAATATTCAAAATGGATCCCCAACTATTCAGACAAAGTCAAACGGCTTCTTAATTCAAAAACTTTTCCCTTGACTCCTGAAGCTATAACCGACTTTAATCAACTCAAAGCTGAAATTTCTAAGGCAGTAGTAAGTACAATAGACGACTTGGAACCATTTGTAGTTGAAACAGATGCTTCTGATTTCTCTATTTCAGCTGTCTTATCACAGTGTGGACGGCCAGTAGCATTATTTTCTCATGTATCATCACACTTAAGTTTGTTCACATTACCCCATCCAAATCTTCATAGACCCCAACAATGAAATTGTAAAAAGCTTAATGTTTGCCTGTGCAATGAGATAGTAAGAAAGTGTGAGTGAGTGAGTGAGAGGGTAACTTCTCTTGTTAACTGCTTGTGCCTATTGTTTAGAAATAAGTGCTGTGATTCTTTTATTAAAGATATGTCGGTGACGCTAAAGGCTATAATCAAGGCTGGACTGGGCCTGAAAAGAATCTACTCTTCTAGCCGATTATTTGCTTATTTCAATGTGTTAACTATTAAGAAACTCTTTGTTAAATGTTTTCTTATGTATGCTTTCAAGAATAAAATTTATTTAAACAATTCCGCCCAACAAGCTTATATGACAAGAAGCTCTAGTCTTCATTTTTCTGGACTGGAGCGGAATGTACTGTCTGGTCTGCCTGCGATAGAAACGTGTCTTTTTTAACACATGTGATCCTAAGAAACGCTCCCCTAAGAATAAGTCAGCCAGGTGTTTGCTCCGTGCCACGTTATAAGATAAGGGAGTACTGCAAAGCTGGTACTCAGCCACTCTGAGTGACGATGAATGCGAAAATTTACTAAAATCCATTTATGTGTAATTGATTCAAGTTGAACATTAAACCAGAATTTCCTATAACTACGTAGGCCTACAGCTGGTGTGTGTCTGCTTTGCGTTTTGTTGCGGTGTGCGTGGATGTGTGTGTGACTCTTTTTTTAATTTTGCTCCACCCAGAAGAACATGATTTTTCATATTTCTTATAATAGTTTTTGCATTTTTATGACATGCCAGTATTGCTTCATTGTACTGACAGCTGCCATAGTAGGTTCTTTAATTGTTATTGATTTTTTAGTTCTGATTTTTAAATTATTTGTTTTTTGCTCTGTAGTGATATTATATTTTTAGTCAGATTTTGTAACCATAGATTAAGTTAATAAAATTGTAATATGCTTTTTCAGCCTGATAGGATAGAACTCGTTCTTCACACACAGGCTGATGCCTATGTGGGGGGACTTTCTTCTAAGTTTACTGTATAACTACTGTTATTTTGTTACTGTTTTCTTGGAGGAAATAAATAAAGTTATCAATCAATCATAAGTTCTCCAAAGAGAGAGAGAGAGAGAGTGAGTGAGAGAGTTACCGAGTGAGTGGGTAACTCTTTCTTGTTACCCTACGACCCTGTTCACACAGGAAACTTTTTGCGGCGCTACAGCTGCTCCACTAATTTTTTTTAACCTTCAATGATTACTCTAGTCAAGTAAACCAAATTATCATCATTATTTCCTTCATATAGAACAATACCCTATAATGCAATGTAAAAATGAATTAGCTCAGCTGATTCACCAGAAAGCCATTTGTAATTTTTCCAACTTTGCATTTTAATTCTCTTCACAAGTAATATTATGCTTCTTGTCATTTTTTTATTGGGTTAAGCATTTTTTTCAAACTCTTACGTATTGCTTTGTAATAAGTAAGGCAAGTTATCATTTAAAAAATTATTAATCTCATAAATTCACTGTTATAGTAGTTTGTGCAACAGTTGTATTTTGACTGCCAGAAGTGAGATGTAAGTTAGAACACGGCAGAAGCGAGTGTTCTAAACATCTCACGAGTCGCTTAAAGGCTAAATACAATCGTTGCATACTATTCTATCTCCATCGATTATTATTATTAGCGATTTGGTGAAATATGATAATCCTCGATGATGATACTTGTTAATGACCATCGATAATGATGCTCATTGATGACCATCAAATGCTAACTAAATATCTTCACAATCGAGGACTGGTATCACAAATACAATCGAGGTTCGAGTATTCATATTGTGTAACCTAGAATGCTTTATAATAAATTATAATCGGTTTTCAAAACTGAATTTCATTAAAAAAATTTAAATCAGCTTATTTCATTATACTGCATATTTATTATTCATTTTGATACTGAATTTGAGAAATCTGTGGCATGCTTGAATACGGTCTATAGTCCGTATGGAAAAGTTACCCGTTGTATAATAGCTTCATAATGCAACGGGTTTAATTAGGCATGAATAAAATAAGTTTTAACATTACTTGCCAACCTCTTATAACTACTTTATAAAATAGTCGTAGATTAAGTTGTTTTTGTACCTGTTTTTAATTTGGAATGAGTAGATTTCAACAATGATTATTGATTTTTTAGATGACTGGTCAATCGAATCCACAAGAATATAAAAGAGATTTCTGCGACATTCAAGGTGAGTTATGTCAAACCATAATGATTAATTCAGACAAAAGACTTAATAAATTATTAATGACCTTGCTGTTCAACAAAATTAAAATGTCATGTAGCTCTCAACTGGAAAATTCACTGTAGACTTCATTAGAAACCTCAATTTCAGAATCTCAAACTGGGGTTTTAAATGTTCTAGTTTGGATTACTGTAAATTATATTTCTTTCGTCATCCATTAGAACATTAGCCAAATTAGATATGGATGAAAGGCGTCGTTGACCTGCGTCAATGGAAGATTGAATGGCGTTTGTGTGGTCAGTTCCTTGGAGATTTGGGCCAAACTAATTTAAAAATTATGCTTATGCTAACCTGAATACTTTGCATTTACCGGGTCTAAAAGTAAGATCCTATAAAGCAGGCAAATGCATAGCGTGTTCAGGTTAGCATACGTTAACGAAGTACTGCCAAAATTGTCTAATATGACACTTTTCCTTATAGTGTTCTAGTAATAAATTTCAATGAATATGCCACATGGACTATGTATGACAAAAATAAGAGTCAATAATATTTCATGGAGAAACCACCAATGTGATAATTATACAAGAACATACTGTAGTATTCATATAACTTGGCAGCGTGTAGAAGAGGGGAGGACTTGCTAGATCTGAACCCAACTGCTGCCAAGTTATATGAAAACTACAGTACTTATCTGTTCCCAGACACAATTATTTAATGAATTTCCAACCAATTTTAGAAGAATGACACAAGCTTAAGTTTTCATCTACAAGGAGTCTCATCTTGAAAATGCTGATGTTATAACTATTTTATTGTTAGCCAAATTTTCTGATGAAGAAAAAGGAAGAAATTGCTGAGGAAAAGTTCAGTGTTACTTTATTATGCAATGATCTAATCGTCTAATAGATAGCTCTCATTGAAATTGAATTTTCCCAATAATTTGTGAGCATTTCCAGCACCCACGTCAAAACCAGATTGATCGATAACAAATATTTTGTACCATTATCTGAAATCCCCCCTTACAATTTGGTAACATTACTGGAGAATGCTGTATTCGTGATTTTAAAGTGGCTAACATCAGTGTCTCAATTTTTCCTAGTAAGTGTTTCGAGTAATTATTTGCCATGATACTGAAAGTTTCTGGAATTTCATGAAACTTTCTCAAATTATGTAGACATGTCTGTATTATAATATTTATGCTCTCTACATAATTTCCAGTTTTGTCTATTTTCTAATGGACGGCAATATTGAGGTTTCTATTTAAATTTGTGAACATGGGTTCAATGTATCGAAACCATCAATGGTGGAACTGACACTAATCATTTACAACTCTTTCTATGGCAAGAAGTGCATTGTAATCAGAATATTACCTACTAAAGTGGATAATACTCGACGTATCAATTATTATTTCCAGGCCTTAAAATGAGGTTACAAACATAATTTATGTGTGTGAAAAATGAAAATGCATGTGCATGCATAGCTATAACTGCATAACTAGCTCAATTGCGTTGTAAGTGCAATTTGCTGTCAGGCTCAATAAAAACTTAGTTGATGTAGGTCATTGATTTGTTGTGTACTGGCAGTCTTTGATTAAAATAAGTGTCGTCAAATGCATTTATTTGAGAATCGCTGAGAAATCAACTTTTTTTCTTCACAGCAGATATTCTATTTGTTCAAATCTTGATAAATAGTGCATAATTCGTTTAAACATTGAGTTTTCATAAAGTTGAGCATAAGTCGGTGCAGACAAACTTGGAGATTTGCAATTTTTACAAGTAAATCAAGTGAGGACAGAACTTTTGAAGAAAGTTTATGGACACATAATTATAATTTAATCATGTTTAAATCAATAATATAGTGCAGTGTTTATTGGTTTTTAGAAAATGTGCTCCCTTACATTTCTACGGTATTCAACTTTTTTCTTACTAATAGAATAGGTCTACACTATTATGAGAATAACACTCACGACGTAGCATGTCTAGGGAAATGACATTGACATTTTTTCATGGATGAATTTCATTTCAAATAATGCACAGTGTTAATCAAATGCATTACGTATTTTCACCCATGATAAATCCCACGCTGGTAAAGCTACCATCACATCCTTAGCGCGGAAGTCGTACTATCGCCATTGTAAAAATATTCACAAATGTATATCACATTCCCGCCCACTTCAATTATCCTTGATCATTGAATGACATTTTTTGCAAGTGCTCAGCGATTTCAAATTGCTGTCTCTAAAATATTACTAACAACAAGAATCAAAATTGTCTCTTTTCTTTTCTTGAGTTTTGTGACCTAGTGCTGGTGTTAGAGACAACTCGTACTAAGATAACTCTCATATATACTATTATTTTGACTACCTTCATAATATTGTATTATATAATTGAACATATTTCCTATTGATTCAATTTTTTTCTTCCAGATCAATTTTCCGTGAGGCATGGTTGCATGCACTGACGGAGTGAAAGGTGGCACCAGCTTGAAAAATGTGAATTTTCCATCCACAAAATCGCATTCTTCAAAATCAACGACAACGGAAATAAGTATACCAGACACTGAATGCTACCAAACAAACTGCAAACGTTTCGAGAAACAAATTAGTCATATTAGCAGAGGTAATTGATTCTCTAATCAATTATAATACAGTAATAGTTCTATCAGGGAAGCAGGGATAGCTGTGAGCCGTAACAGGTATCTGTTCAATCAGATAGATAAGCAACGCTCTCCTGGGCCCTCTTTGTTAGGGTAACCGATTGGATTGGCCAACAAAAAATACTTTTCTCTGCTGTTTAATCACTTCCCGGTGGTTCGGAACCCACCTAAAATTGTAGTTTCACCATGTTTCCATTAACATGGCTCAAACGGCGAAGTTGAACTACTCTTAAGGGTCTCCCCACCAATATAAGCCATACTTACCTTTTATAATTTTATCAAAAAAGTAATTAATTTTGTAAATCCTTTCTAATGCTATTAATAAAGGCAAAGACCTCCACTACTACGGAAATTGACAACTGCATCAAATAGCTAATGGAAATAAATTAATGAAACAACATGCAGTGAATGCTGGGAATCGAGCCAAAGGTCTTCCACTTGCCGGTCGGATGCCTTAACCACTATGGTCTGTTCTTCGAGAGAATGGAGTCAGGCGCCTCCTACTTAGTCAATAACATCAAGGTCGGGCCGATTCACAAGCCAACCCGTCAAGAAAACTGATATCAACTGGTATAACAGCTGGCTGCAGACTGAGGGATAACTGTGGATTGGAAAGTAACACATATGTCACGATGACCGTCCTTCCTATTGGTCACTGCTGTCTGGGTCTTTAGGATTTTGTTTGAGTCCATTCTCTTATGGAACAGTCCATACCAGTGCAATAAACTTTTTCCATTCGGCTAGCTATTTAATGTAAATGTCCATAGTAGCGTAGCTTTTCTTCATATTTTATAGAATTTAAACGAACTTTCAAAATTAATTACTTGATTAATATTTAGCAATTTAATAAAAATTGTAATATTTTTCTAAAAAAATAATAATTTTGTTGAATAAACTGATCAACTTTCACTGTTGTTCACAGTCGTACATACAAGTAAATTCAGGTGCATTTATTACCGTTGAATATTGATGTTTTCTTGAACCATTAAAGAGTTTTTGCATATCAATACGTGACTATGCACTGTTTAATAAGAACCAAGACAATTGATAAAAATCAACCATAGACTATAAAAAACATTTATTCAGCAGAATTTGTCTCTCACAGGTTATAGCATTAACGAACATCATACAGAATTTTTAAGGCCTATCTACACACAACCGTACCATGACTGTGATATTGCCCATGTAGTGACCGGCACGTGATCTACTGACCGTGGTCCCATAATGACGTCCATTCACACACAACTGTGCCGTGACCGGTTGTGTGTAGATAGGCCTTTAATCACCAAACATTGTCCAAGTGTACAAATTGTTTGAAATTTTTACTTATTTTTGATATAACGTTATGTTTAAGCGTGTTTCGGCAATAATTGAAAACTATAGAGAGGAGTACAAAACCATTTTCAAAGTTCTGCATAAGAGAAGAAAAATCAAGCCGTGGATTACAAATGATTGTACTATCAATGAGGAAAAGGGATAAAAATTACACATGCAAAGTAGAATTAATTTAGCAAATGTTCGACTTAGTGCTCATTATAGAAGATATATGACCTTGATAATTGCAATCATGAAAAAAATTAGTACTTTTCAGACAGGCTAGGAAACTCGAAATATTCAAAGCGAACATGGAGAGAAATCAAATATATTACAGAAGTTCAACGACCAAGAATACAAAGCAATCAAATAAACATACATAGAAGAGAAGTAAAACTGGGAAATAATGCCATGGACATCACAAATTCTATAAACATGAGCTGGAAAAATATATTATGAACAAGGATTAACATCGCAGAGACGAGCCTACTGCTGCTGATAATAAAGTTTGTCAATCTTTATACCTTACACCTGTCAGTGAAGAGGAAATAATGAGAACAATAAATAGTCTTGAAGCAGATAGTTCATGAGCCTAAACTGCCTCAGACCAGAGTTCTTCTAACAGAATAGTGCAGTTCTTGCTAAACCATTGAAACATATTGCAAATGAAATTTTTGAATGGCGTCTTTCCCTGTATTTGAAAAAAGCCGGTATTTGTCCAATTTTCAAGTCGGGAGATAGAAATGTATGAATTGTTACAGGCCACTATTGAACATACTGAAAAAGATGTTTGGAATATTTATTAAAACTAGGTTGGTTTGCTGTCTTGAAAAATATTGTTTTATCGCCTAACCAATATGGCTAAGTACCAATGATGCCACCCACTATGTTGTTTCACAGATAACACAAACATTTGATCAGAAGAGAAACCATTTGCATTGTTTTTAGACTTGAAGAAGGCTTTCGATACAGTATCACATGATAACTACAGTTTCAGAGCATGGAACTTATTTAGGAGCTACTTAACAAAGTGAATGAGCGCATTGGCCAGAATTGGGCGAATGGTCAGAGTGAATGGGCGCATTAGTGGCAAGCTGCTGGTGAAATAAGGAGTCCTTTAAGGCACAGTATTAGGACAATTTCTTTTCTGCTCTACATAAACCATCCAACATGCAAATCGAAGGAAACATCACGATATTATCAGACGATGCTGTCCTATTGTTTTCTGGATCAACTTGGGATATGACTTGTGAGAAGGCTGAAATTGGTTTGCAGAAAGTGTCACATTGGCTTGATGGACATTTACTGACTCTGAACTACCAGAAAACATATTTCAGACCCTTCTCATCAACACAACATGGTCAAACAACACGGAATCATTTAGCAATTTATAATACTTTAAGTAACACTTCATACATGGTTATCAAAATATAGGCGCATAAATTTCATGCACCACCTTGGAGTTACTATAGATTCTTTTCTATGCTGGGACCAACAAATATATGATTTTTGGAAAAAGCTGAAAAGAACGATTTGTAAGTTTGAAATGTTGATGTCACTGGTCGACTGCAGATGCTTGATTTTGGTTTACTATTCTATAATACAGTACCTGTTGACCATATCGACCCGTTTATGAAATAGAGAAACTGGTAATGAAAGTAATAAGCGGAAATTCACCACGCTATCCATCAGATCAGCTATTCAACGAATTTGGTGTGATGGATACAAGGTTATTGAATACAAGAAGACAATAGAAATTAACTTCCGATAATGCGTGATCTCACTTGTCAAATATTATTATAATAAATTGCTATATTCAAAGGAAATCATCTGCACTTTACACAGAAACACAGCATCTTTTCAAAACAAGAACCATGGACGTAATACAAGAAAGAGGCACCTTCCCAGGTTAATGTTCCTAGGAAAACTATATACCAGAGACACTTCAACAATAATTTAGCACCAAGATTGTACAGTTTGCATCCCGGAGACATCAAGGACATAGCTAATGACAAGAAATTAAAAAACACAGTGCATTGATATTGGTGTTGGATATTGAATACAAGAAGACAATAGAAGATTAACTTCCGATAATGCGTGATCTCACTTGTCAAATATTATCAACATAAATTAATTTGCAATTTAATTGCAACCTATCAACCCTACTCTAGAACATGGCTTGCTAGTTGGGTAGGGTAATTTCCATTGAAAGTTGAAATATTTAGAATAAGTGCATTATATTTTATTATCAGAAAAAAATACATTTCGCTCTCGATCTTATATATAATGGCAGTAATAATTTCAGTGATATCATACAGTTATTTATTTTGTAAATTCATACCCTGTTTAAACATCATAAAATTTACTTCTTCCATCATTAACCTACAGTTTATATGTATCAAATATATTTGTCAATATGAATATAGGAAAAACTAATAGAATATAGGAGTTGGAGGGCAGGGCGTATAACAGATTTTGACCAAGTATTTAATCACTGGGTCAAATTTTGGAATAAAATTGAAGTACTTTTCAGACTGACGCAAAAAAGTTGCAATTGAAAGAAAATACTCCAGGCATAGAGAAATAATTTTTCAAAATTCAAATTCTCGTCTGCTCAATTGAAGTAACCGAAAATGTATGGCCGAATATCAGTTTATTATTATTGTTTTATCGCTGGTAATTCTCACATAAGCTTGAGTGCAACAGAACCGGAGTAAATGATGTCAACAGAAATGCCAGACTTGGCGGAAATCGAGCCCAGGCGAGTTAATAGTCGAGATGTGTTGTTGAAGTTTATTTCAAGTTGGGACCAATCTTATTTTTTTCTATAACATCTCACATAATTTTTGTAGTCATGCATCTTGAATTCCAATCGCACGTTAACATTCAAGTTACCATACTAAATAACTCTGTTTCTTTCTGCTTGTTTCAGCTATTCATCATGTCCATAGTACAAAGAACAATACTTTCTCCAGCAGAGTATTTTGGGTAAAAACAGTTGGTTTGATACTGCTGTTCTGTGATATTGTATATTTAAATTTCTATCTCTCTAGAACCGAATCTGCATTACAACTAACACTGAGGAAAATCGAAAAATTAGAAACTGAACTCAGTTATTCAAGACTGACTACCAAAATTCTTAGATCAGATTTCAACTCTGCTAAAAACGAAAATAGTAGAATATCACACGATATCATAACAACTTTGTCTAGCCTTTTGAAGCATAAAGAAGCCTACATGCAACACTCAAATTTTGATGACAATAATATTCTTGATCATTTATTTGTTAGACAGAATGACAATACTGTAAGACATTTTGTTCAGAAAAGTGATGATAATAAGTTGGAAGGTGTAGATAATGGATTACTGACATTCAGTTACGAAAATTTAAAGTTACCACCCAAAAGTGAAGAGCCTGTGCCAAGTACAAAATCCCCTCAAATTAACGCTTATATTGATTTAGAAAATAATGGTGCTGTTAATTATGCAGATAATATAAATGGATTTGTTTATAAAAGTGAAGACGGTTTTAACCTCGATGAACGTACAATATTCTTTCCAAATGAAACTGTTCAGAGCGCATCCGCTATTGATGAAGATGTTGGAACCAGAAGGAGAAGAGAGGTGCACTCAGAACGTAGAGGTAAACATCAATCTCATGGCAAACAGAAAAAGAGAGCGCAACACATCAATTGTAACTTTTTTTGTTGCTCATCTGGTAAACAAAGTGATTTTTTTTGTGTTTTGTTCAATGCAAGTTTTCAGGTAATGCAGCATGTGTCTAGGCTTCGATTGATCTGCATTAGTTGCCTCTATGTATAATATATTGATAGCTAGATCACATTTGATACAATCAAACGTGCATGCTTATAATCTGCAGTAATCCTTTAAACTTTATGTGAATAAGTCAAGATTAAGAAGTTTTAAATTCTCTCAACATTAATAATTTTGAGTAGCACTTTTAAATATTTAAAGTGATTAGATTGTACCAGTGTTCCCCTATCTGTGGATCAGTGTATGCAATGTTATGCGGAGTAAAGATTGTGCGCTGACTACACAGTAACACGAATATAATAGAATAATTGTCTAGAAAAGCATCCATTCTTGGACTACATCCACATTTTGTGTGTATCATATTCACTGCTGGAAAACTATAGCTTGATTTTTTATTCCTTAATCGCGGTACACTATTAAATAATGCTTTTATGAGACTATGAACGTTGACTCTTATGGTTATAAATTTCAGTAAATTGCATGTGACTAACTTACTAACTTGATACTAGATGAGAGCGTAGAATCGCATCAATCTTAGATAAATGATAAAAATGACATTCAAAACAAAAAATTGAACATTCTTAGTAATTGGCCTTCTGAGAGAACATTGAAGTTTTGTAAAAGAAAACCGAATATATGCTGTAGGCATATAAATAAATAAATTCTATGGATTGCCTGTAATTCTTTTTCTAGCAGATATACGTTAGAAAAACGTATGCTTTAGAACTTCAGTACCTCAGAAATGTTGATGAAATTCTCAATAAGGAAACTAATGAAATTCCCAATAATTCCTATTATCAAGTTACTTGTAGATGTTTCCCTGCTAGAAGTGTATGTTTTTGGCGTCAACGCAAGCATTGCTTCCTAATATTTGTCATCCATTATATTCCAATGAATATGAAAGGTCCTCAGAGGACTCATTACCGACTCATGCATAAAGTGCTATTTTCTAACAACGTTGGAAGCAGAACAGAAAATGTGAGAGCATAAACATGAATACATGAAATGCGCTTTGTGGATGCACTAAGTCTGTTTTAATTCCGTTTCCTGTTCTCTGCTTTCTGAAAACTACCACAGAAATATTCAATTGACTTTTTTCTTGTCTAATTCACTTATCTTTGTATTGGCTTTTCCACTGTATATTTCGCTTCTTCCTAACTATCAGAGTTTTTCATTTCTCTCTTCACTATATTCCAAAACTATTCAAGCCTGAATTGTTTTTTATTATTTCATTCTTTGGTCCATTTTCCAATTCAAATCCTAAAGGCATTATTCTTTAAGCATATGTAATTACTTGTTTTTCTGTCAGTATAGATCAGTTCTTGATAAATGAATTGAATGAAAGCCTCCTTAATATTAGCTTGAAAATTACTGTTGAACTTTTGTGTAATGTGTGAATGTACAACATATTATGCATATAATTATTTATCAATTTTTTTGCCTCATGAGTGATGCTTTGAACTATTAGCCTAATTGTCTTGCTAAGATGTATTGTACTTATACTTCATTCTTGCCCTAGAAACAGAACTAGAGAATGCTCTAGCAACATATTGGCTATGATCGACTATGTAGACTACTTGGAACTGATCAAAACAATTACCTACATTACATTACCTACTTGGGATTATTACTACTTCCAGGAAATCATTGAATCAAATTTGAAAATTTCTTTTGAACTCACATTCATGTTTTTCAAATCATTTCATTCATCCGAGCATTTAGTAATTTATTGTGAAATTTAAATTCTGATACATTATAAGCACTGATATTCGTGTTAATGATATGAAGTTTTTTAATTTTTCTGTTGCAAAATAATATATTTTTTATTTTTTTTGCAGGACCATTAGCTGTGATTTTGAGAGGCATTCATCCAGAAGTTATCATTGAGGATGGAGGTAGTATGTATTTTCGTATATATCAAATTAATTGGAATAGTAAATTATTCTCAACTGTGAAGCTCTTTACAATTTTTGAACTGAATGGTTTTTTTCTAAAATGAAACGTGATAATAATGCTCAATGGCATTTTTTGATAGTTTCTGCTCCTACTACTTGATAAATTAATTTTTCACTTGGATCTTCGTTGTTCTAGTATGGCTTCACAAGCTTCTACAAGCCCTGAGAAAATATCAGTGGTTCTTTACGTAATATTTTTGAAACATTTCAATAAATTTTTATTAGAAGAACTTGGTGAATAGTGGTTGCCTATGAGTATCATATATTATTTTACTGATGAATTTCAAGAAAACCTGATTTTAATCATTGAAAGAAGTTTGCTATTGCATACCGTTGTTGTGAATTTGTTGCACTCTATGCAAGATAAACTTGTTTCAAGTTTTCTTTAAATAAAACTTATGATTTTGTGCTCAAACATTTTTCAAAACGTGTGTTTTTTGTCATAGGTCTGATTGCCCCTTGGGTAGCAGATCGAAATGGTGCTGGTGATTATCCATTCAAAGATTTCAATTTTAGAGAAGGAAATGGTAAAATAGAAATATCTGAAAAAGGACTGTTCCTTATTTATGCTCAGGTAATAAACGCTTCATTTTAAAATATTAGTGATTAAATGAGTTTTAGTTATATTCTTGAATTGATTGTATAAGAGATCATTTTTGTTTTAAACGTAGTTAATACAACTCAAAAAGCAGGATTAAAATTATGTAGTGGTTGAGTATTAATTTTTTGAGTTTATGTTTCTTGAAACCAATCTATGCAAGCGCTTATTATCTGTTTCAAATTTTATTATTGTGTTCATCTCAAACAATAAAGCATTTGACTACAATTATGATAACGTGACATACCGGTATACCTATGCTATTTATTTTATGGTTCTGCTCATCAGACCGTACACTTTGACATAAGTATTTCAATGGTGTACAATACCTTATATCTTTTAATTTTTAGCGTTTATTGGTGATTTTAGGATTTTGAGTGATAGATTTTCCACGCAATATCGGTGAAATTATGCTTGGCGTTCAAATTCTCCTTGTCAGCTCTTTCAAGTTCAAATTGATTCTGCTTATTTTTATGTTGTTGACTCTTGTTATTCTATCAGTATACACTTTGTCTCCAGGTGTTCTATCTATCATCAAATCACCTCAATGGCTTCTCAATCAACATGCAAAAGTCCAAAGCTGAAGCAGACTCTGAAATTGCTAGGTGTAGTGTTGATATCGCATCAAAAAGGACATCAGAAGTCAGCTGCTTTACAAGTGTGATTCGCCAATTACTTCCTGGAGACAAAGTCTATCTTGTTCAACGAGAAAGAAATAGCAGGATATTGCATGGAGAAGGATACACATATTTTGGACTAGTGGCATTAAACAATCCACCAAAGTGCTAAAGTCATCTAATTATCAGATTATCAAGATCGGAAGGACTGAATTTCCATTAAGGAAGGTGCTTATAATTTAGGAGCTTTTATTATCGAATGTGTTAAAATGTGGTATTCTCTTTGATAGGGATTTCCTATTAATAAATAATCATTCTAATATAGAAAAGTAAGTTATATCTTCTGACCTAGCATATCTCTATGCAAATATTCAGTAAGTATTAGAATTGTGATATCTTATTCAAGATTTTCAGCGTTTGCTATCGCTTCAGAAAGCTTGGCGTTCTATGTTCCTGGGAATCGAGTAGAAAGTACACCACCAACTATTGTAACTATTCCCCAAATTGCAATCGGGTCATATTTTTTGATCACAAGTAGAATTTTTGTATCAGCAACAGAGCCTAGATGTCCAGACATCGAGAAAATTCTAAGAACAGAATTTCTCATTTCTTTAGGCAACATTGCTGCTGAATATGTGTAGATGAGTGCAAATGAAAACTTTTATTGGCAATTTTCTAGTAAGGAAGATTAAGACCAGTCATATTGAAGAGTATTCTAAAACCTGAAGAGCAAAATATATCTAGCAGGACACCCCTGTTAGTGTGAGGGACATGCACAGAGAAGACCTAAGTTCGATCCATCAGAACATAAATGTCACTAAATTTCCTGGCAGCTCCACTAATACAGCTAGCACAAAGTTCAAATATTTGTTTCCAGATTCTGTTACTTATTTCAATGACAAAGCATAGGAGAGCAACGACGTGCTACCCAAACAAATCACAAAATAGAGCATTATAAGCATGATAATCTTTTATTTTAAATTTTTACAAGTCTAGCATTTCTGCGGGAGATAAATAGTTGTGCTACTGAATCTCAATCTTATTCAATGGTGGTGTATAATGTAATGTGTTATAATATTACCGAATTACGTACTACTTAATCACATATTAGTCTATAACTTAACAACGAACATTGTGATGTATTAATAATAAAGGTTTTTTGAACCTAACCCATGCATTCTATTTTGTACCTTATCTTAGTATTAGATGATAGTGCTTGCAAATGGGGTTTCGACGTTCACTATCTCTGGGTTTTCATATGGTACACGAAGTATTTAAATTCACATTCTAATGCAATTGGCAGTGATGTTTTGGTTTAGGCGCTTATCTATGATTGACTTCGTGCTGCTCCTACCGTCACGGGTTCGATTCCCATTTCTGTACGACATCTTTGTATCATCATTCGTCTCATTACCCACCCACAAATCTTGGGGTACCGTATTTTTGTATCTATCTTGAGGCTTCCTTGAGTTAAGAAAACCTCATGGTAGGCCTCAGGCTCATGTGGGCCTCATAGAAAAATGGAGTAGCCATTCGTCTGCTTCAACTACTCGAAATTACACTCGTATCAATATGTTAGTTCAAATCCTTCTTGAACTGCAAAAAAGGTACAGAAGCAGAAGAAATATATTTCTCCTGGATATATAAACATGTAAGATAATACAAATTGGAGTGGAATATTTCTCATTGACATTAGAATCAGGCTCTGGCAAATGAGAATTTCATTATAATAGCTGAAGGATACCAACGTCAAGGGCTTATGGGAATTGTTAACACAATACTCTCTATTTCATAACGCTTATTATTATACAGGGTAATAGTATAGTAAAAGTTAACACAATATTATCAATAGCGCAGAATAAGATTTATCATGCAAGTGATATTCAGTTTGACTGAATTTTTACTTTTTGACTGAAAGACAGTGTGGGCCAAATACTTGGTGTTTGAACATAGCTCTCGTGCTGAGCATTCGTTTGTTTTTCAACACATATCAAATGTTGAAACATAATCATGTGTTTTTAATTATCAATCAATGCAATACACATGTATTCTAAACATGAATCTTCATCGAGACTGATGCTACTTTATAATGATGCCAAAATATCTGCCTATTAATAAGTAACTTGATTTGACAGTCAAATTATATTGTTCAATAGAGACAGGAAATCAAATTTAATGAGTAATAGTGATTCAACTAGTATTTAGAGAAAAGGCTATAAATATTCATTTTTTGGTTTCTCATTGGTGTTTATTAGAGCACAGAAAACAAATCATGAATTTTTACTTTCGAAACTAGTTGGACTCATTAAAATTTCTTTACCATGGTATTGACTGAAGCTATCTTTGGAAGCTTCGTTTGATACAAAAGAGAGTTTTCCACAGTCCAAATAGTGTTTGATTTTGCGTAACGTATCAAATACAGTGCCGCTTTGCCGACCACTTCCGGCTTTTGCAACGGTTTAGCTGTGAGTGTTTCAAATGTATCTTGGCTCCACTTTTCCGTCAACTGTTTTTTGTTGCTATTTTTAATGTGATCTGTTCTTGTAGCTCCACAACAAAGTGCAACCACTCGGACTCCGGTTTGATTGTAATGGTACTTCGAACCAAAACATTTCGTAACTCCCAGTACACCATAACTGGTAGCAGTGTATACTGGAGCTGGAGGCAGAGCTCCCAGAGCACATACGTCAGTAATATTTATTATGATTCTTGGAATTTGTACCTCATACTTACTCATATATTTCAAGCCAATGATATTGGATCGTATCATGGATTTCTGAAAAAAATCCAAGTTTATTGGGAGCTCTTGAACAAACTGGAAAATATAGTAATCCTGCATACCAGTTTAAGAATAAGAAGTCAAGGACACTAGCCTTCTATAAAAGTACTCACATTTTTTGTGCAGCGTTCATTCCCACTTTAAAGCGGTTTCATCTTGGAAAAAATATTTTTAGTTAACTTTTAAAATGTACAAATGGAAATGATTAAGAATACCATTTGGCAGAGTTTTATAACACACTGCACATAAAATATGAGTATCTACAGAAAACTACTCTCCTTTGTCCATGAGTTTGCAATATTTTCAATAAGAGTTCATTTTATTCTACTATATTAATTATTTAATTGTCAATTTATTGAATATTGGGCAGAGGAACGTACTAATGTCTATATTATAGTCAAATTCATTGTAAGTATTGTTCTATTATTTTGGACCAAGGCAATAAATTATTGTGAATTGTTTTAGAAATCACTTTGCCAAATAAATGATTTATTCGTAATTTTAATGCTATTTATTCTTAGTTTTAGGTTTTATTTTTACATTTCGAAAGTTTCACTAAAAATATGTTTTCCAAGATAAAACCACTTCTAAGTGGGAATGAACACTGCATAACTTACAAAATGTATTAATTTTCACTACAAAGTTGTTTTATTTCAGTTAAATATTATAGTGGGAAAAGATGGGTCAAAGTCAAGAAATCTTTTCCATCACATACTCATCATAATATAAAGATTGAATTATTTAATGAGTAATGCATCTAATTTGAGATTAATTAAAAATTGAGGCAATAAAACTGTAACTATACTGAAAAGAGGGATTTTTCACATTTCTCTAGTTTGTCAATGAATAACAGAACAAGAAATCCAAGAATAACAGAACAGTTCAAGCAACATCCATATTAATTTTGTTTTGGAAGTGTATAAAAAAAAAATTAATTCGTAAATAGCTACCAGATTCGTTTCAACTTCCAATTCCCATTTTTTATCTTCAAGAATTCCAGCATTGTTAAATAATATATCGATTGATCCGAATTTGTCCTCCACATATTCAAACACTTCTGTGAAAACAAACCAGTCAAGTGTTATTTTGGAAACATTCAACATATAATTATGTTTTAACTGGAGTACCATAGTTATAATTATTAAATGAGTTATCCTGAAACACATTCAAGTTGTGAGACTTGTACGTGGTTAATAAGGTTATTAATGATGATACAAAGATGTCAGACAGAAATCGGGCATGGAATCTAACCCATGACCGCAGTCAGAACCCATGAGAAATAGTCAGAATTGAGAGCGCCCTAAATCAGAGTTGGTGTAACAGATTACCGTACGCTATTGCGGCTGAAAAAAATGTCCATAAAATAATATAAATATCGGTTATAAAAGGAAATTATTAAATACGAATGGATATAAATAAATACTTATTTATTATAAAAAATTCGAATGAAAATTGAAAACGAATTGATCAGTACGGCAACAAAATATTAACATATGAGACTGTTAGATTGGTGCTGACCTCTGAAATCGTTGGAAGAAATAACATTCAAGTGCATATACGAACATGATTTTGATCCATAGCTTGCATTTAACTGTTTGCATGCAGCGCTACCAGCACAATCATCTATTCCTGTTATAACGACATGCTGCAAGAATATTAGCAATATTACAATTCATTACTTCATTTCTCTAGTCTTTTTACTAGAACTTAAATTGAATTTTGTCTCGAAATGTCTCAACAAATAAAATATCGGTGCGGTATTCAGTTTTAGTTTTTTTGTAGCACGCAATATACAAGAGCTATTCTGATAATTTAACTGGCATACAACAAAATGATCAAGCAAAATGTATTTTTCTATAGGCCTACTGTTTTAATTATTTTCAATGCTTCAAGCTTTGACAAAATTGGATGATGAAATAAAACAATCTGAAATACTGGGTTGTTTTCTGGTTTGAAGCTGATGAGAAATAATCCAACTTTTTTAACTGAAGGAAAATAAAGAAAAGCATCATTCAATTGTTTATATTTGTATGAAAAAGTTGGTACTTGATAATTTATACTCTAATAATAAACTCTAAAACTTTCACTTTAAAAAACTAAAAACTCATTTTATTAATTTTGAATTCCTCAAAGTGCTAAAATTATACTGAAGACTTCCGCAATTGACAGCACTTGTGGAATTCGAAATTAATAAATTATGTTCCATATATTTGTCATTTTGATAAATTGTCAGTTCCTTCAAAACCAACTTGTAATAAACTTATTCTTTTACCATACGGTTTTGACATCCCTACTCGGAACCTGACGGTGTGCCAGCTCTCAGCAGTAAGTTACTTTCTTCAGTGAACGAATGTTGATTTCATATTCAAGTGAACAGTACTATGATAATGAAAATACTTTAAATATATTTAAAATATATCCTATAACTTCATTGATGATTACAATCTTACTATTGTCATTATTGCTATTAAAATCTACCTCCCTCCTCGTTCGCGTGCCAGTAGTTCGCTCCTTGGTCTAAAACATGACGAATTGTGAAGAGCACCCACAGGCGGAATCGGCTAAGGTACAAATACATTGATATTATAAATAAAAATTACTAGGCTACAAGTCATTAAGACTATCTCACACAAGCTCCATTGCAAAGCAATTTATTGGCTGTTTGAAATCCAATGCCTGAGGTGCCACCTGTTATAAGGACCACTTTGTTCTTCGGTTCCATTATTATTTCATCAGAACATTTTTTTTCGACTTTTTTTAGTTGATCGCTTTTTTCTAGTTCATAAGGTCTGCAAAAAATCGATACAGAACAGTATTGCAATGTAAAAGCATAATTTTTGGAATTTCGGAACGTGAATACAATATAAGTAATGCCTGTAGTGCATAAAATAAAAAATTATCATAGAATAAATTTATGTTCTGTAATAGTGACACCAATCCCGTGCATGGCTGCCACTGCGGTGTGTTCGCGATATATACATTATGGCGGCGTAAAGGAAACTGTCATCAAATTATTTTTTTTAAAAGGTAAGAATGTGTGTATTTTTGATCATCGGTCTATGATTTTAATAAGCTTTTTCCACAATCCAGTTTGAAAGTGGTGATTGTAATTGAGTGATAGCAATATTGTTGTCATTTTATGAGTTATTTCTTTCTACATTCGAATCATTTAGATTTTTTCATGCACATTATTATCAACTACGTGAGAGTTTACAATTAATTAGTTGTGTTTATAAGTCTGTTACTTCGTACAAGGACTTTGTTATACACTTTGCTACTTTACTATATGCTATTGCGTACAAACGATTTCATAGGTGGGAAAATCACTTACGTAGAGGTATTGCACGACTTTCTTCTTTTATACGAAAATGCGAATATGTTGTTGAACATTTTTTGAATCGACCTGGAAAGAATAGCACAGAAAACGATAAACTGGAAGAAATACTTAATAGGTTATTGTTGACAGTTTTTTTTTATAAATCATAATAATATTGTTGAAGATGAAATAGTTAATTACAATAAGTTACGTACTTCACTACTCCTGAACCCGACTTGCATTTCCTGCAGATAAAAATAAATTTAATAAAAGAAAATTTCTCAGCGACTAGAAACGCGTATACTTACAGTTTATAGGAGTGGTATCAGTATTAAGATTGCTAAGTTCCGTTCTTTTCAAGCAAAATTATATTGTTATTCAAATTGTTATATAAATGATGTGATGCAGCAAGAGTTCAGTGAGAAACTGAAGAAATTTAATAAAAAATATTATTAAACGTAAAGGGTTATTACTTGAGCAATAAGATGTAAATGATGATGTAATGATAGACAATTACAAAAAATACTTTTACAAATTTGTGATTAAAAAATTAATAAAATTTGACTTCCAATTCAAAGATTGTTTTCTTATCAATAAGCATTTTATGTAATTCAGTATTCATTAACATTTTAATACTACTTGTTAAAAACAAGAAGGTACAAACGTTTCAGTGAGTGAAGGGACTCTCCGATAAATAAGAGCCCGAGACATCTTGTTTCCAAAATTAAATCACAGCAAAGATGCATGCACCTGAGTCCTAGAAAATTGAAATAATATGATATAATAGTTATTATTATATGATAGTTAGGTACCTGACATTTCAAGATCTCAAATTAGTTTTCAATAACAATTTTTTATGTTTGCGTATTTCTGACTAGTACTTTTATAAATAAATCAGTTTGCTCTTCTCCTGCTTCATCGTTTACTATTTATTCATGAAGTTTTATTGAATTCATTCGGCAATAGTTGTCGGTGACACAACATTGTAATTTAGTCAAGAGTGTTAGCCGAGGTCGGAAAAGTGGATAACAAATTTCCAAATACGCAGGAAAATGCCTTCTAGCAACATTGTTGATAGGATATTTTCTTATTGAGAACAACGCATCCAATATCAAGTAAATAAGCAATAAAAACTTAAGAAGTGGAAATTGTGACTTACGTTATGGCGCGACGGCCGTTTCACTCTGATGTTGAAAGCATCGTCAGACGATCCACAGTACAATGATTCAAGGCATGCGTTTGAGGGTTATGGATGTTGGAAGTCCGAGGGGGTGGGGGAATGAGTAGGCGGGAGGTTAGAAACTGGGATTATTTTGTCAAAAAGGGTGTGTGAGAAGAAGTTAATTTACCATTTAAAATGTTGTCATTTGTCATCAAAACAGCGACCTAACATTTTAATTTTAAATTACCAAATTAACTTCTCACACACCCTTTTTGACAAAATAATCCCAATTTCAAATCTCCCGCTCACTCATTCCCCCTCCTCCTCACACTTCCAACATCCATAACCCTCAAACTCATGCCTTGAATCAGTGTACTGTTGGTCGTCTGACGATGCTCTTAACATCAGAGTGAAACGGCCGTCAAGCCATAACTTGAGTCACAATCCCACTTAAGTGTTTTTTAAGTTTTTATTATATATTAGTGGAAACAAGATGGATCTTCAACATCATAAACAAGCAAGTCTTGCTTCTGCAGTGTATTAATTGTAGATACCTTACTTTCATACTTTTAGATACCGTACCTTACATTCATCAACAGCAAAATGAATAATAAAACCTTTATTGAAAAGCAATCGTTCACAGTGCCCACACCCTGATTTTAGTGCTGGCAACACTTTGATGTTTAGCTTGTTAACCTTCACTACATTCACACGAAGTAAGAGATTATCGTAATAATACCTTAATCAAAATAGCAGTCACTCGAAATTTCTGCAAATAGAGATGAGATGATTCTTGAATTACATTGAATTTTTAAACGATATTTATGAAAAACTAGAATTTAATATTCACTGAATAATTTTAAAGTAAACAAAAATGTGAGGTGATGAGTTGTGTCAAAAATAAAATGATTGCCAGATGATAATATGAACACATGCAAACCAAATTTAGAAATCATAAAGCCACGTAATATAAGTATGTGTGTAAGTATATAATGCAATGTAAGTATGGCAATCTTGAAAAAGTAAACATTGGGATAATTAATAAAGAAATAATGAGAAAATGAATGTTTAGAGGGAAATGTTTTTGTACTGTTTGCAATATGATCAAATCAATATAAGTATCCCAATTATTATGAAAATAGAATAATAATTAATTATTGTGTCTTTCTATTTAATTCGAGATACGGTAGACTAGTTTTATTAAAGACACTTCAGCTACCTTGTAGTGTAGAAGCTTGAAGTGCGCGCTTTATGTAACTTGCAATATTTAATTCAATATGAATAAGTAGAAGCATTTTTTACTTTTTATCCTCATTTTGTATTTACCTGCTAGATAACCAGTTTCCAGAAAATACTTATACTATAGGTATGTAGCCTCTTAAGGCTGTTGTGGCATTGACACAATAAAAAAATTGGCACCACTAATATTATCAAAGGTAAATTTTCTATAATCTATGTATAAGTTAAATTAATAAGTTAAAATATAAGTTAATATTAGAACTCGCAGTTTAGCATCCAGCATAGTGAAATGAGAGTAGAAATTATTAGTTCTCAAGACTTGTTCTCATACTTAGTATGAGATGATTTTTTACTACTGTAATTGAAAAATAAAAATTGACTGAATTTTATGATGCATTAAATCGCATCAATCGCCATAGAATGATAAACAATTTTAAAAGCTTGATTGGGAACATAATGAACCAACATCTCATCTGTGATATGATGGTCGTAGTTATGCTTTCAACAATGAAAGCTTATGCTTGAAAAATTACCTAACCCTTGAATATATGGGCTCTTTTATACAATGCGTCGGGATACTAAGGCCCTTATACAATGCGTCGACGCTCATCGGCTGACGCGGGAAAAATAATTATTTTGATTTTTTATAGAGCTAAATGACGTGTTTTAAAAGAAGACTTTTGTTAAAGTCCCGACGAGATTATTTTGATGAGTTCTATAAAATAGCCATTAGAAAACCTTGAAGTTGTTAGGTACCTGACATTTTGCCAAAGCACTTGAAAAAGTATACAGATAACAATATACAAACTATAGCAGATAAAAATGATAAATACAATTCAAACAAGACTCACCTTCTACTCAGGTTTTAGATTAAAAAAAAACTTATCGATTCAAAGGTTCAATAAAAATTACAAAATACTCATCAAAATATGAGATTTTATGAAAAAAAAAAAATGGTTCAATAAAAATTACAAAATACTCATCAAAATATGAGATTTTATGAAAAAAATGGTTCAATAAAAATTACAAAATACTCATCAAAATATGAGATTTTATTAAAATATGAAAAACATTTTTTTTTTAATATGAGATTTTATCGAACCTTCCGATTATTTCTATGAAGTTTTGAAATTTAAATTAATTCATTCAGTTCATAATACCACCATTTTATAATACTGCACAAATTTTGTCTCAATTCAATCACACTTGAACATCAACTAATACGAAATAAAGTCGTTTGAATAACATGAGATTTTCAACTTACTAAGTCTTGCTTATGGATGACAAGATAATAGAAAAATACCAATAGGGAAATTACAAATATAATTGATTAGCATCTTCCAATGAACTTTTTTTTCTAAAGAATATATAACAATATTATTCAAAATTTATATTTTTGACATTGTGAAAAAATTGCCTCTGGGAGGCTTGATACAAGTAATTCAGGGAGGGTTGAGCCTCCATTTAGTACACTGCCCCTACCAACAATTTACTATTTTTCCTTTTCAATTTTTCTTAGTGAAGTAAGTGTTCTAAAAGTTATTATTTGTATGTTATTAATGCCTCCTTGTCTTGTTAGAATTAGAAAACGATTTGAAGTATATTCCTGATTTATACGCGTAATGTTGATGAGGTTGGAAATAATTCCAGTCAAGTGAAATGACAGTACTTTCAAGTCTACTTACAGCTATATTTGTCAATCAATCTATATAATGTCTCTTTTTTTAGGATGCCATTTTAAAGGAGAAGTTAGACTGGGTAGACCAGAACAAACTGACCCTGAATTTAAATTTGTGTTGTGATTCTACGCTCTTCCTAAATGAAAAGTAACTTACTTAAATGTTTTTTATAAAATTTAAACTTATTATATTAACGATTTTTCATAGTTTCAAACAATAATCAAGTATTTTTAAATACTTCTTTCTAGTCTCAAGACTCAAACCTCCCCTAACTAGTATCAAGCCTCCCCAAGTATGGGAGCCTTGAGACAAAATACATTATAATGATACTGAAATCAGGCCGGAGAAGCACAAATTAAATAGAAAAGTTTACAGAAGAGAATCCTATAGACTGACAGCAAAATTTTGAAGTTCAGAAGGAATTAGAGCATAGAATATAAAACATGTCTCAAACCTCCCACTTCTCCCATATTTCAAACAACAGTATTATATATTAAATTTAATGAAATTTTCAGTAAAGCAAGAACTGGTCGGGTGAAACATTTTTTAATCTAAACTAGTCAAGCTTTTCATTTTTTAAATAAGCATACCAAGTATTACTGTAATTATAAATAATATTAATACTTTAAACCTATTAGGGTATCCTTTACATTCGTCAAATTATAAATACTGTAGTTGAATTATTTCAAATAATAGTTCAAAGTATAATATTTGGACAATGTAATAAATTATTTAATAAAAACTTCAATAAAAAGCTAAATAATAATTGAATAACTGAAGTATTTTATAAATACTGTAGTGATATCACTGAAAATTTATAACTATATTATAAATTTATAACCTATTATAATTTATAACCTATTACTATTAGTTTTATAACTTGTAGCAAGTTCAATAGGCAGTATATCTGTGCTTTCTAAATTCACACGTTCTACAGCTTCGGAAAATGAATACAATTATGCAAATAAGACAAATGTAAGTGATTAGCAATGATGTAAACATCCAATAAAAGTTTCTTTAAATACTGTATCTTTATATTTTTGTTTAGTTTGCAGTTTAAAACGGGTTACTACTCTGGGAATGTTACATACGTATATATTAGATATACCGTAGATTTATAATCTTTGTTAAATACTGTTGTTCAATACTTATTTAAAAATAAATAAAATAAAGCTGATCAACTGAAATGTGCAGCAGTTCAATGATATTATTATCACTTTTCTTGTTTCAGCGTTCGACATTTGGCAGCTTTCAATGTGTTTTTCATGAGCATAGCCACTGTCATGGGCCCCACACCTCCTGGAACCGGTGTTATGTATCCTGCAACTTCTTTCACACCTGCAAAAAATGGTAACCTGTGAAAATTGCATGATAAATTTGAAGCCACTGCTGAAAAGAGAGTAAATGAAAATTACTTTGTCATATGATAAATCTTTTTTGTTGAGTTGGAATTTGTAATCGTTTATTTCAAACTTTGGAAAATTTAACAGACTACTGGTTTTTCATCAAAACGATGGGGAATTCATTTGAACATAGTTCAAGAAAAGCCTTGAATCCATCCGTTCTACATATCCTGAAATGAGCTGATAAAATGAATAGATAGACTATGTAAAAGCCTTTTTGACAAATAAGTGGAATTGGTATAAAAACCTATTTCTTGTTTCAGTAGTTACAATAGTGACAGACTTACTTAATGATTTTTCTGCTTTCCATATCATTTAAAATCTGAGTATTTGGAATTAAAAAATGGGAAAATTCATAGGAATATTGGTAGTTGAAATTTATCACCATTTTTACATTCAGTGCTTCCAAATCTATGTTCAATAGTTTTCCATCAATTTGATAATAAATTTGACGGATTTCTGATACATTCTGTTTATAATAATTATAATTGTTGGTAGTATGCTCGGAGATTTATGCAGATACAGAGATGCATTGATTTTAGATTGATGCGATGAAAATTTTTTCTGTAAAGTCTAAACATATGGCTATCCAAAGACTAGTCGCATATGCGGAAACCAACAGATTGTCAATGTAGTTTAGTATTTCAATGTCTTTCATGTAGCCTAACCCCGTTTGTGCTGGCCACTGAATGTGAACTAGAATAATTCCACAAACGGGGTTAGGCTACATGAAAGACATTGAAATACTAAACTACATTGACAATCTGTTGGTTTCCGCATATGCGACTAGTCTTTGGATAGCAATAGGTTTAGACTTTATGGAAAAAAATGTTCATCACATAAATCTAAAATCAATGCATCTCTGCGTCTACATGAATCTCCGAGCATAGAATGCTCAACAATGAATCAACAATGCTAGAAGAAAAGCCGGTAGAATAGAAGCTGGTATTGGAAAAAATCTTCTCACCTTCAAAATCTACATCACCAACTAAAACATTTTTCCCAGTTTCTTTGTCTAGTACACGAGTAATGCCAACATCAATTACACAGGCATCCTTCTTCACCATATCTGCCTTTATAAGACCTGGAATTCCTGCAAAATTAATATTATGGATGAAAATAAAATAAAAATACTATGCTTTTTTATCACTAAAAAAGTAAAATAGAAACAAAATTAGATTCAGTTATATTATTTATAGAAGTTATTTCACCGTCATTGAATATTTGAATATTCTTATATTATATTTTGATTAATATTTAATATATTTTAATATTGAATATTCAATGAATCATTGAATAATTAAATTTCAAACAAAATTTTAATGATTGAATTTAAAGAGTAAAATACCGTCGGGTTACAATTATCCATCAATGACATAATGAATTTTGTTATGGATGCCCAGCCATGGAACTCGGCTGCTGTCTCAAACAGTGTTTGGTAGTCTTCTAGAGGTGTTTTTCCATCAATTCATGATGTTTTCAATAACCTGGGCATCACTAATTGAAAGATCTTGCACAAAACTGACAATGTTTTTCTTCGGAGGTAACAGTTATTTCCTTTTGAAATAGAGCCTTGATTGTTATAATGACAACCTTTATTAAAGAGACAGTGTAACGAATTGCTAATAAAAAATAAAAATGATAAAAATAAATAAATAATCACTGATTTTACTCAATTTTTCGTCACATATGCATTTTTGTTATCAAGGAAGAAGTTCAGCAGCTGAATGAGTAAAAGCAATGATGACTTCTGAAGAAATATATTCTATTTCATGAAAAGATTGGTGATCAATTGGTGTGATAATAAAGCTGATGGTTGATATTCAATAGTTGATTGCAGTATTTCAATTAATTCATAATCAGCTATCCAATAATTTCCATCTCAGAATTTTCAAAGTTCAGTAGATAGTTAGATCAGTTGCCTTTATTTTCGCACTTTAAAGCAGAGAAGTGCTGAGGGCGAAGTTGAAGCATAGACCACAACAGTCATCCGTGGATGAATCTATAATTTTTTTAATATCTTAATATGAATTCTATGTTTTCTCTAAAAACTCATGGAAAAGGTTTAAATACAATATAAGAACGAATAACTTGTGGTTATGAAATTATTAATATAATTGAATTGTTTCTAAATCTCACCTGTAGCTGTAACAATAATATCGGCTAACCTAGTAAAATTTGCAAGTTGGTCCGGCGGTGTGTTTCTATGGCAAATGGTTGTTGTAGCATCCATGGCATTAGTTTCTCCTGGAAGATTTACAAAAATTGTGATATAAATTTATCACATTAAATTAACGAGACAGTATAGTAACAATAGATATTTTTGTTTAAGAATGAAGATTAGTTGAGTTATATACATTTTTTATGCAATAATTGAAAGAAAGCGAGCTCGTGAAATACCTAGAGTAGGTTGACAGATTGATGCTGATAAAAAGACTTACATAGTATTTGCATCGGCCAAGTTATTAGATCAATAACCCTTTCTTTTTCTAAATCCATCTATTGATTCACACAGAAAAAATACAATTCAGTATAAAAACATTGTAAAAAGGAAAGATACGTTTTCTGTAATGAAAAAATTGTTTTAGGTGAGAATAGGAGTAAACTCTGAGGTTGAAATTATTACCTTTTCCATCAGCATGCAACAACATGGCTATAGGAAGTCCAACATTTTTCGATCGACCACAAACTACAGCATTTTTACCAAATGTATCTATTCCTGTAGAAAATAAGAAAAACGTATATAAGAAAATGGGAAATTGTGTAGCATTTAAATTAAAATGATCAAATATCATAATTAAATGAAATAAAATTTACTACACTCCATAAAATAAATTGCCTTCTCAGGATTAGTTATGCATTCCAGTTACTTTAAATTCTTAATTACTGATACATTAGTTTGTGCTCACAAATTCAGTTCCCACGCTGGGAATGGTTCCAAATTGGGTAATGGTTAAGATAAGAGATCTTTAAAGCAATAAAAAAGCTTAACCTAAACTAAAGCTAAAAAGCATAAACTAAGCTTATGAGAATAATTAAAAATATTTCTAGCCAAGAAATCAGAGAGCCACAAAGAAAAGTTAAAGATTGAAAAATAGATGATATGGCGTAAAATCACAAATTATTATTACTCCATAGTTATGACAGATATCAAAGGACAGACAAAAAATTGAGCATTTACTTCATAAATACAACAGTCAGCTAACCAAATAATAAAAATATGGTAATTTCATAGATTCAAGCAGAGGGCGATAACATGATGATAAATACGAATAAAGTGTGACTCACGGAAAACGGACGCTTTTGGACGTTGCCGTAATCAGCTTGTTGAGAGAAAAAGGATACGTGTAGGAGGTGGCTTTCAAATATATCTAGCTTT
This sequence comes from Conomelus anceps, assembly GCA_948455865.1. NCBI lineage: Eukaryota > Metazoa > Arthropoda > Insecta > Hemiptera > Delphacidae > Conomelus > Conomelus anceps. The sequence continues at coordinate 33,791,194 of OX418217.1, forward strand.
CAGTTTCTATCTAGCATCTATTAAGATCATAAAAACAAGGATACTATTTCTCATCGGCAAACCCTCGATTATCTTGCATTGTTTGCGAACTGTTTGGCTTCATTGATATTCTACAGTGCCCAACATAGTATTTTTCAAGAATGGCTCATGCATTCGTATTTCAGAATGTGTTGATAAGTATGTGATATGAATTGTTGAGAAAAACTTGCCAAAGACAACAGATAAGACAAAGGGATCAACTCCAACCGGGAGCACCCGAGAACTTTCAAGCGTCCAGAAGCCTCTAAAAACTCAGACTCCTGGGACCCTCTCGCCTCCACTGTTAAAAATAAAGAAGCAAGGGACAATAACAAACAAGTGACAAGATTCTTATTGAGAGTACAGAGAAATAGTATGTTTTATGTAAAAAATAACAGGGAATCCTTCATCCTCAGAAAAAAAAAACGGAAGATGAGGTTCTTTTTCAAAATTGATCGGGCTAATACGATTTCCAATTTCTATGATGAAATTATAATAAGTATACACAGAAGGGCATCACATTCATGAAATACAATCGTTGAAAAATACCCGTAGTAAAATTAGAAAGTGCGAATTAGAAATATTTGCTTACAGCGTTACCAGTTCTCTTGATGAGCTCCTGTACAGCAAGAGGAGTGCATGGAACTACTGCATTCATGTCCAAACAGAACCGACCAACATTCAGAATGTGGAAGCCATCCACATCCTTAGAAGGACTAACAGCATTGCATACATTTCTCTCTTGAATGTGACTTGGTAACGGCAACTGTAAAATGCGCTTCATTATATTTCTCTACTAAGCATCATTATTAATCAAACTAGCAATTATTATTAAAATCTAAAGCCTATACAATAAATGGGACAGCTTACTGAATGAATTTCTGAGACAAATGCATGAAACAGAGAGTGATACAGCTTGGGATTGGAACAATAGTCGATATAAAAAATTATTAATGTCTTGCAGGAATTATGCCTTAAATTGAATTGAGTAAAATTAAATTTTTTCATCTCCGATATAAAACAAGCTATATCAATTGTGTTGCTTTCAAAATGTTCTGTCGAATGATGTCTTGGACGCAGGGAGAAGCTCAGAGTTGTGCTGGATGTATACACACTCAACTGTGCAGTCAGAACCTGTGTTGTGGTGAGAGTGGACAAAGTGGAGCATGGATCTTCGGACTTTGTTTCGGTGGGCTTGGCATACTGATATAGATCTGTTACCTCACCGAGAAAAGCAACATGACATAAGCTACATAACTTTTTATTTAATTAAGAAATAAATTTTTAGGTACCAAAAACTGACACTTTTTCTTTAAAATACAAATTTTTTCTAAAAAAAAGCAATTCTCCGATTTTTTTATTTTTTGAATGAGGTTGTCACTTTTGATTTGGTGATTGGGGTTCAAATGTAGTTTTGACATTTAAGGTAATAATTGTCATATTTTTATTGTTCATGTACAGTGGCGGAACTATAGTTGACTAATGGTGATGGGGGGGGGGGGTTTACCCCCCACCAGTCAACAACTCTTACATATTACTCCCTACAGAAAAGATCTCTCAATTGTTACTTGCATTTTTTTTAATTTCTTCTGAGCAATGGGAGGGGTTTACGTCCCCAATAACCCCCCTCGTTACGCCTATGTAACGCTTAAAATAAGGAAAAACCTTGAAACCCCAAAATTATTAGCATCACTATTGGGAAGTGATAGCCGCGAGCCGTAGCTGGTATCTGTTCAATCAGAGAGATAAGCTGCGTTCTCGTAGGTCCCGTTCGTAACGGTGACCGATTAGATTGGCCAGCATAAAAGACACTGTTCTCTGCTGTAAAATCACTTCCCGGTGGTTCGGAACCCACCTAAAACTGTAGGTCCAACTCATCAATCACCATCATCCAACTCATTACCCACGCACAGGTCTCAGACCTATGTGGGCTTCATCGTCAAAAAAAAAAAAAAAAAAATTGTTACAAGAGAAAATTAGGAACGGTATCATGCCTAATCCTACTAAAAAATATAAATATTGTATCCTAATTGCAATGTCCACTGCTGTACTGCCCCAGGAATACAAACCTGTATTTTCCAATTGGATGCCCTATCAATGTGACAGCCTCAGAAGGTGATCAGCCAGTATAAATAGAGTGTATGAGAATAAAAAGGCTCCAAGTATCCACAATTGTTCAATTGGCAGACCACAACAGGTCTGTTACGCACTTTACTAGAAACTAGCATGTAACCAGGGTGCATAGAATATGCTTTCTATGATGCCCACATGAGTTTGAGACTCTGATGACTTTACGAAATTTATTAAGAGAAATTATTTACTTTCAACTCCGTCAAAGGCAGAATTGAGCAGTTCCCAATTTAGTAACTTATTTGAAAATATTCCAATAATGAAAGGAAAATAAATTCTCAAATCAATCTCTCAATCTTAACCATATTAGTGCCTTATCTTATAATATGAAATAATTTGTGTCTTTCTTTGAAGTGGCAAAGGTGATATTGTGGAAGGCATCTAATTTGTGACCGATCTTGTGTCTCAATAATCTAATCTGACAATGAAAATATCAAAAGTTCATTAAATAACCAAGATAATAAAATATGATATCAGTATTTGGATTAAAAGAAACTACTTTTCTAAACTGTGAGTTTTTTGAGTAGGTTTATTCTGATTATGTGCTTGCTTGGTGGGATCTGCACTTGGTCTTTTGGACTACTTCAATCTTAAATCCTATAATTCTTACTCTTTGTACTCATTCTCTGTTCCCCTTCCTTTCCTAATATGGATAACCTCTGTCCCCTTCCTTTCCTAATATGGATAACCTTTCCAGTACGTCAACTTCACACCCTACCACAACTTTTCTCTGCTAATTTTTTGCGTATTTTTACTCTTTAATTTTTATTGTTTGCATATTTACATGTTTCAATTGATAAATAGAAATAATGTTTCTAATGTGCCATTGATGTGAACAAGTTAATGTATTTTGTTCAATTTGCATTTTTCCAATTCCATTTGTATTAATTAATGGTTCAAAGTTTCTCAGATAATAATGAGTTAAGGCTACTTGGTTTGAAGATTATTTTCAATTTTTTACTATTATTATTTTCACTATTTTCTTAAATGATGAAATATGTAAGTCTAACCTGTATCAGTATGCCATGAACATCTTCCTTGCTATTCAATTTATGGATGTAATTCAGAAGTTCTTTCTCTGATATGGAATTTGGTACATGTATGACTTCGGTCTCTATACCTGGAATTTTTTTTGTTATATTGAGAAATAATAACAGACAATAGGCATAATATTCACATCCATAGATTTTATCTGTGAATGACCTAACAACTGAATTTTTATATCTAGTTTCAATAATACAGTATGCTGTAAATAATATTGAATCAAAATATATTTCAAGGCATTATTGGATTAAAATCTTATATCTTGAAAGAAATGCACTCCTTTCCATCTCATATACGGACATTGGATTCTTATCTAGGTTTACAAAGATAGATACTATAGTTAACGATAGAGAGACATGCAAATTAAATTGAAGATATATTCTTTTTACTTTTATAGTAAAATGTTTGTGCAGTATTCAGGAATTTCGAACTTATAAACTCACCAACAGTTTTTGCAGCTCTCATTTTGTTTCTGACATAAGTTTTGCTAGCTGGATCATCTCCGACTAGAATTGCAGCCAACCGAGGTACACCATTTCCCTTCATTACCCATTCGTTTAATTCATTTTTCAATTCCATTTGAATTTCATCAGCTATACTTTTACCATCTATCAGCTTAGCCCGATTTCTGTAGGCAAAATAGAATAAGTATTTATCTAATAATAGAACAAGATATGTTAATGCTCAAATCAACTGCAATGTTAATGAGTTTGCTCCTAATAAAATAGAATATTCCACGAACCTATTGAAGAGGCGTCGAAAAAAATGATTTCTTAAAAATACATACTTAATTAGCTAATAGAAAGTTTATAAGTAATTATGCAGGGTGCAGGGAGGAAAATCGATCAAGAGATTGAAGACAGACAGCCAATACCAAACAAGTACACGTTTATTAATTGTAATATTAACACAATAGTACTGTAATTGAGAAGACACGTGGGCTGTCACGTGATTTAGCACTGGGACATGATTGATTTTATCATGACAATACAATAATTATTACGACAATAATGCTGACAATTGACAATAATATTATTACGGTCGGTGGTACGGTCCTTGCAGAACCCAGGGCTCAACAAACATTTTACTCCAACCGGACTTGTCCGCAGCTTTGGTTCTTCATTTCACAATTTCCATTGGACGTAGGTCTTGCTTTACATCATCCAACCACCTCAATACTGGTATTCTCTTTCGTCTCCTTTCTTTTTCAATTTGGGTTACTAGGTCTTCCTCTATAAAAAGTTTCCGAAAATACCAATTTTTTTATAAGTCCACTGTCTATTTCTAGAACCATAGATGCTTATACGAAATCCCCTTTGCTTCACAAGCAGCCTGTTCTCCTCCACTTTTGTATGCACCCAGGTTTCACTGACATGAATTACTACTGGCCATATTTAAATATATTGTTATTTGAGATGAATTAATTAATATGAGATGAATTAATTAATATGAGATATATCAAGTCCAGATAATTGGGATACTTTCAAGTCTACATTCCTACAACTACGCAGTGGTCTCCATTACAGGATTTGGGGGCTTTCCCTAGTGGCGGGGGATTTTTTTTGCAAGATATTTTGCCCTCTCACCCTTCCTTTCCTACCCTGTCCTTACTAATCCCACTTACCATCCTGGAGTCAGCCGGACAGTTGCGAGAGATGAGAGCCTGCTGACTCAATTGTTTAAATTTTTCCCCTGGGGGTTAAGGGAGCTGAGCCCCCTAGCTAGACTATTAAGGCGAGCGTAGCGAGCTAGGAGGTGACTGTTAGTTGTCTATAAACCGATAATTTTCTCAACAAATGTTTCTTATTTTTGTAGAATATCTCAATAATTACGTTAGTTACATGCTTAGAACATATTTTATTAGATTTTTCAGCTGTTTTACCATCAAATCTTCTGGGAATACCACAAAAAGGCTTAATTTAGTGCTATTAATTTATACGGAAGACTTCAGCAATGGCAGATATTGACAACAGCAATAGCTGATGGAATTTGATGAATGCTACTGTACAAAAATATGAGTCACCACCGGGAGTCGAACCACGGACCTCCCAATTGCCGGTCGGGCGCCTTAACCACTAGATTATAGTGACCTTTCAGCACAGCAGCACTCATTTCAAACCTAGCCATAACGACTCTTATCTCACAAGTTAGTTTGAAGTAACTGACAAATATACAGAAACAGAATTCATTAATTTAGGATTCCTTCAAGTGCTATTAATTCATACTGAAGACATCCGCAATCAGCTTTTCAATGCTGTTGTCAATATCCGCCATTGCGGAAGTATAAATTAATAATAACTTACTTAAATAAATTCGAAATTAATAGATTCTGTTTCTGTATAAGATATTTGTCAGTTATTTCAAACTAACTTAATTTAATACTCTAGAATTCTACATTTTAGGTCAATTTATCTAACATATTCATTAAACTGTTCTTAAATAAAAATAAAATCCAGCTACAACAAATCTTCAATAAATTGTCTTGCTTAATTTGTTCTAGCTGTTTTAGCTCAATCAGTGTTAATTGTACAATTAATTCATTTGGTCCAAATTTAGCTCAATTTTTGCCGTTGCCGTGGTGCGATCGCTACGCCACGCGATGGCCCTGAATATAAGACATGATCTGGTAGGGTGGGACTGGGTCACTTCCCTGGATATTATTGTTAAATTTAGGACGTCTACTTTCGACCACTACTTTACTAAATTTGGCAATTTTATGTAAAAAATGAACCAAAAAAACTTAATTAAAATCAATTTAGAAATACTAATGGGACCTTTAGACTGTCACAGTGGTACCATACGGTCTCCTAGTCTGCTATGTTTTTTTTGTTTATCATTCAATGGAGACTAGGCTACAACCTACAACGAATTCTAAAATTGACAAATTGATCATCACATTACCTGATAGTTGAAGTACTGAAATGACCATGATTACTGACTGATTCCATTCTTTTCAAAGTTGATTTCAATTGAGTAGCAATTTTTGTAAAATAAATCCGGTAGGCCATACCTGAAGAATAGTTTTCTTCAAACTGCAATGTGTTATGTACTTCGATACCTACTGTAGTTCTAAAACGTTTGCCACGTATTACACCAGTACTTTCAAACTTCAAAGTCGTTTAACTTCTCAAATGGTATTGGCAAAGTTGCCTATGGCAACCTTCCTTTTTTTGTTTTTGTGCCGGGTCCCGGATAACATAACCTTATTTTGTGTACTGCTTTGAGCCAAGGTCTTTAAGGGTTGATTACATTGGGATAGTAACTCGCTAAGCGAGTAGCGAGTAGGATGTTACTTTCCGACCGTGCTACAGCAGCTCAGCATACCAAGCCAAATCATATTGAAAAAATTATTTCTAGAATCACCCTCATACTATGGAATTTCTAAGACAATAAATAATATCGCAACACAAAATTAAAAGATGAAGTTTACCAACAATTATTCAATAGAATTTCATCAAAACAATATACAATAATTATATTTCATCTGAAGTGTTATGCTGGCAGCCTGCATGATTAAGTATCGGCTTTGGCCACAATAATATTGTATTTTGGTGTTGGCTACTCTGCCAGCGAGTACAAATGAGACCAAATTCAAAGTTGAGAGCCTGTCTACTTTCAATTTGGTCACATTTATACTCGCTGGCAGAGTAGCCAACACCAAAATACAATATTATTGTGGCCAAAGCCGATACTTAATCATGCAGGCTGCCAGCATAACACTTCAGATGAGATATATTGTATATTGTTTTGATGAAATTTCATTGAATAATTGTTGGTAAACTTCATCTTTTAATTTTGTGTTGCGATATTATTTATTGTCTTAGAAATTCCATAGTATGGGGTGATTCTAGAAATAATTTTTTTAATATAATATGGTTTGGTATTCTGAGCTGCTGTAGCAAGGTCGGTCAGTAACGTCCTACTCGCTACTCGCTTAGCGAGTAACTATCCCAATGTAATCAACCCTATAGAAAGGTCTATAGACCTTGCTTTGAGCACCGCAGCACAGCACGGCACAGTGGGCGTAGCGTGAGTTAAAATATAGAGTATTATGGTTGTTACGGTTGTTAATTATTGTTACGGTAATTATAGAGTAACGATTATATTTTATAACTAGTTATTGTGAATTTTAGAAGGAAATAATGAGAATTATATATACCACAACGGAATTCTAAAAAACAAGAAATATTAATTTGTTTCTGCTCCCCATAGATATAAAAATTTTATAGAATCTCAAAATGCTAGCTCATCTATGGGTAATACTTGAAAAGCGTAGATCAGGTGACCACAAGCAGGGTACCAGGCGAAACATAACCTCGCAGAAACAAATGAGTTCAATGCTACCTACGTACCTACTAATTTGAAGTTCATCTGTAATTAACAAAAATAATATTTTATATCAACGTCTTTGGAATGAATATTATTTGAGCTTGAATATAATTAATACTATCAGGACAGCGATACAAGAAAATATGACTTCGAAATGCATTCAAAAAATGTTCCCAATTTTTAGACCGAAGTGTATGAGACCAACTTATTCAGTTGTTCAAAAGTGTTACTTTTCCGACGAAACTACAACTGCAATTAAAGGAGGTTTTGCTGAAGCGTTTGAAAGACATTCAAACCCTGTTATTGAGGAAGAAGTAAAGCCAAATCAATCATTCGCAGCTCTATTTAAAAATTCCAAATTGGTTGATGTGAGTATTGGATTTTCTTCACAAGTTTACCATAAGTTGGATTACCATATTAAATTGATTTATTACGGCTTAAGATAATGCTATTCAAAGGTGTAAAGTCTTTGATTTACATAAGTTACTAGTAAGCTGTAATTTTATAGTGAATTCGGCAGGAATTCTGCTAATTTTACTTTTTGAAAACAATGCTATCTTTTTCAGTTGCAGATTTGAACTACATAACATTATTAGAAGCACTTTTTGAGTGATTTTTCAACAAGAATTACTTTCACTAGGATTTTAATGACTAGCTTCAATATCGTAGATCTAGGCTATACGGTTTGCCCAATCATCAGAATTCGTTCTTCTTTGGGTGTCAACTTTTATGATGTAAATTTACTCGATATGATTGAAGAGCATAATAGGTAGTATTCATTCCTTCTTGTCTTTGTCTCGTAATTCTTCGGTTCTTATTTTTCCCAAAGATAATGCATTTAAAATGACCAGGGAACGAAAACTATAACAGGCAGATACACTTGATTCAGTGTATTCAGAACCGTTGAGGATTGGCCGAAGCCCGACTTTATATTAGAATTAGAGCATTGGTTGAGTTCATGGGAGCCTTACCGTTAAATGTTACCGGTGGCGTCTGATTGGTCTATTCAAATTCATAAACGTTAAAACATTTTGTTACCTATTTAAGTATTATACGGAGGTCACTATATAACAAGCTTAACCTAACACTTGCTTGATCGAGAATTCCTAGATATCGAATTCAATAATGTAATGCTTTAAAAAGAGCAATCTTCAGAACATTCCAATTAACAGGACGTCAAGACAGCAAAATTAGGTTAAGCTTGTTAAATAGTGGCCTCCATATAATACATCAGAGCCAAACATTTGAATAGACCATTCAGACACCACCGTTAACATTAACCATAACCAATGGTTAGTTAATGGGAGCCTTACCGTAAACAGTAAATGTTACCGGTGACGTCTGATTGGTCTATTCAAATTTATAGAAATTAAACAATTTATATATATATATATATATATATATATAATTTGAATAGAGCCTCGTTTTTTTTTGATGAGAACATGCATAAAGTAATAGATAAAAATAAATTGGAAAAAATACATATTTGTAGCAGAATTCTTATTTGTTTTAGGCCTATATATCAATATCCAATTCCATCAGCCATTCTCTGGCCTCATCAGTCACATCAAATAGTTCTTTATAGTCACCTCCTGTGAAAGATTGGTAGCAGTCTCCAACTATGTGGCCAATAGTTTGACTTTCAGCACCACAGTCACAGGATGGGGAGGATATCCATCCCCACTTGTAAAGCAGATCTCCACATTTGCCATGTGTTGTTATTATGTGGTTCAGATGACTCCACAGCACTCTGGGTAGCTCAAACCCTGCTGGTCTTCTGGTTGGGTCTTGTGGTTTGAAAGGCACATTCGGCAATGCCTTTTCCCAGTCTACTGCCCAGGCCACTTCCATACCAAAGCCATTCCTTTCCAGCTCTTGTGCCAAATGCCAGGGAGGCTTCCTTGATCAAAGTCCGTCAGTGTAGGCATGTATCTCTTGGTGAATTGGAAGGCTCTGGTGTTCTTTCAATCTGGACCACAGTCTGCTTAGAGCCCCCATTCTTCTTATGTTTGGGGAGGCTATATTGCACAGCACAAGGAGCCTCTCAACAGGGGTGGATCTAATTGTACCTGATACAATCCTCATTGAGTGTCTCAGCTGGGTGTCCACTTCAGCAGTATGACTGCTTCTTCCCCACACAGAGCATCCATATTCTCCAGGGGCATAGACAAGTGCCAGTGCAGATATTCTCAGTACACTTGCTGGTGTGCCCCATTTAGTGCCAGTGAGCTTCTGAAGAATGTTAATCCTTGTCTTCAGCTTCTGTGCAGTAAGTTCCAGGTGTTTGCGGGAGGACAGAGTTCTATCCAGTGTGATGCCAAAGTATTTTGGGAACTCCTCATAGGCCAGCTGATGGCCTTTAAATACTACTACTGGATGATATGATGCCTCTGTTGTTCAGGTGAAATGTTGTAACCACTGTTTTATGAGGGTTAGGTTGAAGCCTCCATTTCTCAAAGTAGTTACCAAGAGCCTGGAGATCCTCCTGAATCCTCAGCTCAGCTTCAGAGAAGGTAGAACTTCTTGAGAGAAGGGCAATATCATCCGCATACATGAAGACTGAAGAGTTGATGTGTGGCATATCAGACATGTACAAATTGAAAAGGGTGGGAGCCAACACAGAACCCTGTGGAAGGCCATCATACACTTTTCTCCATTTGCTCTCCTTATCATTGATGTAGACTTTTATAAAACAATCACACAACATGCTGTTAATTATCCTGACTTTTGTTATGCAGGGAACTGCTATTGCCAGCTCCAGTAGTAATCCTTTCCTCCATATTGTGTCATATGCTGCAGAGAGATTGTGTCTATGAAAGCAGCAATTCCTTTTTTATTTTTGTCAAATGTATCTTCAATTGCTGCAGTTAGTGCCAAAACTTGATCCTCACAGCATCTCCCTGGCATGAAGCCAACCTGTGTTACAGGCACTACTTTGTTGATCATTGGGGAGATTCTGTTGAGTAAGACTCTCTCAAACAGTTTGTATATCACACTCAGAAGGGAAATTGGCATATAGCTTGTCTCTAGTGATGGATCTTTTCCAGGCTTACAAATAGCAATGATTTTTGCTTTCTAAAAAATTGGTGGGATCTGGCCAGATTTTAAGATGTTTGAGATAAATTTAGCTAGCCAAGTGACTGTTGCTGGTCCACAATGGAGGATGAATTCAGGAAGTATGTCATCCAGTCCAGGAGATTTGGATGGTTTCACTGTCTTTATTGCTTTTCAGATATCTTCATCTGTGATAGGTGCCACTTGTGGGCTCTCTCTCTGCGCAGTTCATTCAGCTTTCTTTTCAACTCACAATCCATGGTCCTGTACTGGGATCTTTTCATCCCTGGTCTTGTCAGTGCAACAAATTGTGATGCAATCTTATCAGGATTGATTTTTGAAGGAGGACATGGTGGGCGTGTGGCAGACCCAAGTTTGCGCAGCAGTGACCATGCCTTCCAGCTAGAGTGTGTAAAATTCATTTTCTCCATAGTCTCTACCCATCTATCTTTGCAGGCTTTGTCCAATTCACACATAAGTTGTGATGCTACCTCTGTGCTACCACTCTCCCTATACTCTCTATACAGATCCTCACATTCCCTGTTCCATCCTGGAATATAGTTTTTTCTGTGTCCTTGAGGGATACTCTGCCTGGTTGCCTTCAGTATGGCACCAACAAATCTGTTATATTGTGAAGGGTGGGGAGGTATCCACTTAACTGTTAAGTCTAAAACTGCAGACTATTTTTCCCAGTTTGCCTTTTTTAGATTCCATCAATTCAACAATTTAAATAAACCAATCAGACGTCACTGGTAAATTGACTGGTTACCAGAAATGCTCCAATGGACTTAACCATTGATTTGCCTACTGTATGCTTGCTACAATCGGACTCCATCCAGTATAGCATTCTTTTTCATAATTGTAAATAGTCCTGCAACAATTGACAGTCAGATTTCCTATCACATCAATAACTGACTGATGGTATAAAATGGGTTTCCTTAAGTCTTGGTTTCCTGGAACAACAATTTGGACTAAATGTTCAGCAGACAGGGTCGCATACACTACACTATATTACTCAATTTACTTTCAAATTAGGCTATAGTTTATAATAATATAATATGATATTCGATTAATTATATAATCTGCTATTAAAGTAACACCATAGATTAGGATTAGGCTTACATAGAGTTGGTGAGACATCGGGGGTGATCTAACCTACAACATTATAACAGTGGAAACACGCTCAAGATGAAATGCTTCATCTCCAGTGTTTCAAGGTTCATAGTGTTAATAGTTTATCAGCCTGATTTCTCACAGGACAGATTAAAAATCAAGTTGGCGTGTTGTTGGAAATTAATTATAAGACAACTTCAAACTTATTATTGAAAGCAGATTATGTATAAAATAATATTATATGAATATAATAGCAGATTGTACATATTTTTATTTAATCAAATATATATTATATTAAATTATCATAAATACTTTGAAATCAAATCGACCTTATATATTGTAGTGTATGCGACCCCGTCCACTGTCCATTTGGTCCAAATTTTCGTTCCAAGCTATAATAAGTTCATGTTAATTATATCCCATAAAAGAGTTTTATTTTGAATGGGATTAGGCATTTATCCTCAATCTATCTCAAATAATACTTCAATTTAAGAAACCAACTCAACTTTAAAATTTCAGGTACCCAGTATTAAAATTGAAGAGAATACATACATTGCAATAAAGATAAATTTTGATAATTCCCCATTCATATCTTGATGTTGGCTCTAAAATTGGTTAAGAATTTTCTCGTTGGTAATGAACATGTTTCAATAACCGTTGGTTCTAATTTAGATTCCAGACTACAAGGTGAAAAATTTTGGATTCTCAATTTCTATGGGAATTGAAACTTCAAACAAGTGAAATAAACCAAGGTTTAGCAAAACTATGATACCCATGACGCTAACTCTATCTCACCACTCTCATGTCTCAGGCTGCTGCATAGCTTCTCGCATTCAGAGCAAGAGGATGTTTGATCAGATAATGTGATGTTTATATTATTTTTTTCAGTTGGGAGATCCACAAGGCAAAGTAGTAGCGGGAAAAATATTTCATGTCGTTGGAGATGATCTTTATATTGATTTTGGATGGAAGTTTCATTGTGTCTGTACCAGACCAAACAGAAATGGAAGGTGAGTGGTTAGAATGTTTTTTTTGAGCGTTTTATCCATATCATTGAAGACTAGCAGGATGCCTGATTCAATTGAATTAGGATAACTGGAACGTGACATAATCCATTTAAAAATTTAGTTGTTTTTTCTTTTTCCTCATTCTTCTACTGACTTCTTCTCCAACTTATCGGTCTTTTCATTTTTTCTGTCCTCCCTCTCTTCCTCCAATCCCTTACTATCTAGGACTAAAAATAACTGATTGTTAATAATAAACAGTGTTGATAATTAAAATTAGTAATGAATAATTGATCATTGAAATTTAAAAACAAAAACTGCAAAAAATAATTCTAGCTATTAATTATTAATCAAATTATAATTATGATGTTGAAGATCCATCATGTTTCCACTAATATAAAAACTTAAAAAACCACTTTCAAGTGGAAATTATGACTTACGTTATGGCGTGACGGCTGTTTTACTCTGATGTTAAGAGCATCGTCAGACGACCCACAGTACACTGAGTGTACTTACGCCATAACGTGAGTCATAATTTCCACTTTAAAGTGCTTTTCAAGTTTTTATTAAATTATAATTGTTATAATATTGTATAATAACTTATAAGATAACATATAACGTATAAGTTATTATAGTATAGTCATTGTACAATAATTATTGTTTATAATTATAGTGATTGCATAAACAAGTAATAAAAAAATGCATTTTTATACAATATTTACTTGTAGTTCCAAGAATATTATAATGAAATTAATTTCAATATGCCACAAAGTTGCTGGAACAGGATTCGTGTCCGTCACATGGATGCAAACTGGGAATAATAGTAATAATAATAATTGATTAATAATTATCTATTTATAAAAGATTATTAGTCAAACATAATTATTGAAAATTTAAAAATATTGAAGCAATTTAAATAGAGTATATTAAAAACGTTGAGGTCTGAAGAGTCACCTACAGTCAAAATCGGTTATGGTACTATAAACATACACATTAAAAAATTCAAATTATGATATTAAATACTAATACACACAGTTCTACAAATATTAAAATAAATATTTTAAAAATGGATTTATCAAATAATTTCATGAATATCAAAGTAAAACAAATTAAATATGTGTTTTGAAATAAAATAAATTGATTTTCGATCAGCAAAAAAGTGAGTGCAAAGTGGTTGAGAATTGGGACTAAAAACGGTAGTGTCGGCCACGACAGCTACTGAAAATAAGGGAGGTCTAGGCTTGTTTTTCAACAATGCAGTCAGTTTATTCTATCATCGATTGTGGAAACAATTATGAACAAATAATAATATCGAGTGACCTGGCTGGATCAGGTCAGGTGTCAGAGTTATCAGGTCATATCTGAAAAAAATTCAGGGCATCTGACGTGACTTAACGACCGTTTTTTAGGCAGCCGGAACCGACAGCTTAACGTGTCCTCTGAAACAAATATTATACAATAGTAGAATTATTTCTATTATTCATGTGAATTCTATATAGCCATTCATTTTCCCTACGCCTATCTTGTTATTTTAATATAAACATCAATTTGCATTTCTTCTCTATAAGAAATCTTTACAAACTTTGAAATTTTTACTCCTATTTTTGTTTATTAATGCTCCTTGTCAATTGCTTTCTCCTCGATCTCTCTACTAATTCGCGGTGTAATTCTTAAAACTGGTGTTTGTACGAGTTACAGTTTGCACATCACAATATGCAATAATACTAATTACAAAAGCATTATTGTTTGATACTAATTTCTATAATGTAAAGGTTGAATACGATTCTCTTTGCTTTTTTTCAGCGACTATGTTCGTGGAGCCAAAGTTAGAATTATGATAAAAGATTTGGAATTATCAACGAGGTTTCTTGGCTCTGAAAAAGATCTAACAATACTTGAAGCTGATGCTACACTTCTGGGATTAATTTCCTCCCCTGCAAGATCATCACAAGAGACATCACAAGCAAGTCTCACGTGAATGTAAATTGATTGAATAGAATCTGTAATTTTGTAGAAATTAATAACTTGATTTTCATCTCATTTTACGATTTGAGCATGACATTTCCGTGGATTATGAGTATTTTCCAAGCCATACAATACTCCCATATTTAGTACTAAGCTAGTATGTATATTTAGTAATAAGTGCGGGAAATGGTGTTTACCATATGAGTATGATAAGTTAACACAAAGTCAACAAAGAGACAAAGTCGACTGCGGTATTATCATAAGAGTATGGCAAACATCTTCCCAGGCGAGTTGCATACAATATTTTTTGTCAACTAGTCTAAAATATAAAAAAAGATGGACAAAAAATACAACAAGCGTCATTAAACATAACCTCGAAATCCATCACAGCAGTAGAATACTAATAATACTTCTGAAATCAGCTGTTTTTCCAAATTCTCAATCAGCTGGAATGCGGTAATAGTTATTTATGTATTAAGAGCATAACGCACAACTTTATCACTAGTCAAACCAGTTACTGGTACTGTGCAACATATAGGCTAGCAGAGCACAGTAATATTGTGAGTGATGAAGAAGCTTTATGCATGAATTACATACAACATTTTCCCTACAACTGCAGTTCATCATTCCAACACAATAAAAGCTTGTAGTTTGTAACATCACAGATTTTAGTGTGCATGGATTTGGTTAGTATGCGCCAATTTTATGAGAAAGAGGTTATGAGAATTTCTTAGATTTCGTGGTCCACCAATGAGATGACATCAAAAACAGCTGACAAACGATAAAGTACTTTATCGCTCGCCAGCTGATTTTACTGCTTGCCGAGCATTCAAGTGGATTTTACAATCAGTTTTCAGTATATAAAGAACTACTTCATGAGCAGTTGTAGGAAAAATCCATTACTGCAATGAAAAAAGATGCAGTAATGAAAATCAGCTGTAAACAGCTACGAGTATGATAAAATAGTATATTATGTTACAATTGCGGGAAATTGTGTTTAAATGAGTATGATAAGTTAATGCATGAGACAAAGTCGAGTGTGGTATTATACAAGTACAGTAAACATCTTCCCGGATGAGTTACGTACAATATTTTTTGTCATACTAGTCTAAAATATAAACTTTGAGCTAGTACAACAAGCATCATCAAACATAAACTCAAAATCAATAACAGCAGTGAAATACTATAATTTCTTTTGAGATCAGTTGTTTTTCCAAATTCTGAATTAGCTGGAATGCAGTAATATCCATTAACATACTGAAAAAGGATGCAGTAATGAAAATCAGCTGTTCTTTCTGTAAAAAAGACGTTTACCGCCATGACTCAATGTTCGGTAAAGTGGTGAATAATGTACGAGTATGATGAAATAGCTATTTGTGTAAGTGAAGTGCAAAATAGCATTTTTCTGCATCAAGAGAAACAGTTTTTTTCATGAGCCGAAGGCGAGTGAAAAAAGTTTCTTGAGTGCAGAAACAATACTTTGCGCTCGTATTACACATTAAATTTTTCCTACAGTAATGTAAAAGTAATTTAAACAGAACAAAACAGGACATACATAACCTGACAATTCCTCACATAACCTATCTTCGAATCAAATCAATTTCAACAACTACAATGACTATTTTGCAGCTGAAGCAGAGTAGCCAACCTATTTTGAATGCAGAATAGGGAACCTGCATATTACATGCTTACTATTTTGTGTTGTTAGGTTGCAAATCTGGAGTGCAGAAATAGTTATTTATTTATTTCGCGTGAAGCGCGACATTATCGCTCGAGCCAAGACATATTGTAATTTTGTACAGTTTCATACAGTAATTTTGCGAGAGTGATAAAGAAGCTTCACGCACGAATTGCATACAATATTTTTCCTAAAACTGCAGTTCTGGATTCCAACACAATAAAAGCTTGTAGTTTGTAACATCACAGACCATGCGCGGATTTGGTTAGCATTCGCCATTGTTGAGGTTATGTGAATTTCATGGATTCTGTGATCCACCAATGAGAAGGCATCAAAATCAAAACAGAAGTGTAAAGAAAACAGCTGGCGAGCGTAAAGTACTTTACCGCTTGCGGAGCAGTAAATATGTATTTTACAATTAGTTTTCAGTACATAAAGAACGACTTTACGAGCAGTTGTAGGAAATTAGCTATTTGTGTAACTAGAGCGAAAAGTGGGTTATTTCTGCACCAAAAAACAGTTTTTTTCACAAGCTGAAGGCGAGTGAAAAACGTTTCTCAAGTGCAGAAACAATACTTTGTGCTCGAATTACATATTACATTTTTCCTACTGTAATGTATAAAGTAATTTAAACAGAACAAAACTGGACATCCATAACCTGACAATTCCTCACATAACCTATCTTCGAATCAAATCGATTTCAACAACAACTACAGCTGACTGTTTTTGCATACCTGAAGCAGAGTAGCCAACCTATTTTTGAATGCAGAATAGGGAACCTTTGCTCACTATTTTTTGTTGTTAGGTTGCAACAACAACCTGGAGTGCGGAAAAGTATTTTCGTGCACTGGAATTTACTTTCCCACTATGGTGCAGGAATAGACTATTTTGCGTGCTACAGTTCGTGCAAAAATAGGCACTTTTTAGGTCACTGTAGGAAAAAGTAATTAATATCTACATAGTAGAGGCTCTATTTACAATTGAATAGTTATAGTAAGTTTGCAGTTCAAAAAATGAGTTGTTGACGGGAATCTGATGTCTATCAAATGAAACAAAAATTAAGAGTAAAAAATCCATTTATTAAAAAGTTACAACTAGTTATGATAGTATAAAATATTGAATATACATGATCTTAATTGATATCAACTTTTTTGAATTAGCAAACTAAATGGCCTCAATTGAAGATAAACTCAAATGTGTAATCACAGAACAATATATATTTGAATATTCAGGGTGATTCTAAAGTCGCGCAACCCAATGTTTGAAGCCGTGTAGGAATGAAAGGTAAATTTGTAAAGTATGATTTCAATATGGGAATTTTTCGTTCATTTGTACAGTATGTGGCCGCACTGCTAGATCATGCCACCGGGCGACAGTGAGCCAGACAGCAGTTGGTTTGTTCATTTTGAGTCGCAATGTCTTCTATGCAAGAGCTGCATATCATTCAATAATTTATTGTGGTTTGTTGTCTCCTCGTTCACCAGATCTGTCTGAGTCCTGATTTTTAATGTATGTTGACTAAATTTTTCAAATCTATGTCCAGTTAAGGGTTATGCGAAATGATTTCAGGGTTTTATAAATCAATGTATTTAGATTTGCCTTTTTGTATAATACGTATATCTGTTACCATTATTTTCTTATTGCATTACTGTCTCAGCTGTCTGGGGCAAAGTGTTGTTTTTTGTAATGTTGTATTATGATTTATTTTTACTTGTGCAGGCGTCATAGAGTGCGAGTGTTTTTATAAGTGCCGGACTCAAATTTCATTTGTACTTTTTTTATTCCGTAATTATTATTTTTTAAATTTCAAGTTGACCACGAATATTTCAACTCTAGTTCCTGTATATTATTTTAAAAATATTTTTTTGCTTTGAAGGAATAAAAATTTCATTTTATTTGTGGGGCTATTTGAAAGATAATGTGTACACAAACAACCCGCATACACTTGATGAATTCAGAAAAAAACATTGAAAACTTGTAAGTAAGGTCTTAACTTTGAAATAAAAGAGAAAAAAATATTTCAGCTTTCGAAGACTGTTATCATTTTGTGTTTCGTGACTTTACGATCACTCTGTATATAATTGAAGTATTCACTAACGTTTACAGCAATTCAAATACATCCAAATTTAATATACAGCTAAATAATTGCAGAAGAATGTAGGTATTTACTAGAGGGCATTAGAAAGCCTGATGCTTTTGCACAATAAATATCGCATTGAAGGCTGTAGACCCAAGTTGTGGAAGGAGCATGTAAAAGAGTCGGTAAAGCGAAGAAACTTGCATAGTGAATATATCTGGCCAATGGAAACTAGGAGAATAATCACTAATCAGTGCAGAAGGCACGCAAAGCAATATTACACAAGCATAAGCTTGGTCGTGAGATGAATTTGGAAGAGGTACGGTATTTAGTAAAAGTGAAAGTATAGGCTACAAAATGCAGTTGTAGCTCTAGTGTGTGACTGTAGTAGTGGCCAAGGCTAAGGCGAAGCAGTCTGCTATTCCTGATCTGACAACAACAATAAAGATAGTTAATAAATTTCTTGAAGAATTTGAGGATTTATCTTAAATTGCAATAATAATAATAATTTCGTATGTAAGTGAATATGAAGCTCTCTTCTTGTTTGAGTGCACTATAACTTGTTCAAGTGCAGTATAATTATGTTTCTGACGGTTTTTTAAATGTAAATTTGAATGATAACGTTTTTGAAAGTTTACCTCATATAATAAATGCTAAAAGATCAGTTCGGTAGACTTAAAATATTCACTAATTCCATAAAAAATGTATTCTTTCACCGATGACCTCAAAAAACCAATGAACAGTTTCTCATCGGACGACCACAGAGTCAATGAGTAGTGTTTTCCAGTCAAGTATCAAATGGTGCGAGACGGGCATATTTTGAAAAATAAAAAATTAGAGACTGTGGTTTAAGGAGGTCCTCATACGCAAGAGAATTTTACTATAGAAACGAGCCCCTAGAGACGAATTTCTATTAGATACTTAGCAGGTTGCTCCACTAGGCCGCAGAGACAAGATTCGTAGAGCTGCAAATGCAAAAGGGTCTATCGCATGATTTGTAGATCTGCAACTGCTTATTACTATTTTTGGATGTAAAATCGTCAGTCTGATATTATATAATCAAGCTATTTGACACAATCATCAGGTCGGTAATATCATATAGTAGTAAGTTTTGGTGACTAAACTACTGAGAAGGGACCTAATTGGAAAAAATCCTATCAAGATTAACAATGTTTTGTTACCTTGAAGAACCTTTGGCTGTGTCTTATGAAAAAGACTCTGAACAGGTTCTTCAGAATTCATTGCTGGCTAATTTGGAAAAAAGTTGATGATTTTCTTCAAGTCAGTGCTTAAGTCAGTTTTGTGCTTGAGTTTTTCTTTTATAATTATTGGAACAGATAGAACACTTTGATTAGAGCCTTATGTGCAGCAAGAAATCATTTAACAAAAAAATAATTCTCAACAGAATAATCATCAACACTAAAACTACTACTGTAGTATTCATATAACTTGGCAGCGTGTAGTAGATGGGACATGCTACATCTGAACCCAGCATACTGCTGCCAAGTTATATGAAAACTACAGTACTTACTTGACACTCAGCGAGAATTCCATTACTTTCAAAGACGGATTACCATACAGTACGCAAATAGAATGAATAAAAATACTAATTACCAACAATAAATGATGGTGCCGGAACGTTTTGATTCTCACTTATCACAATGTATCAGTCTATTGATTGACTTTGTCCCATCGCCAAATAGTTCCATCATCACATACAGATAATAGAACAGATCCATCCCTACTAAGAGATGTTTGTCGTACAGCTGTTTGACAGCGAGGATGTTGCAGCAATGTGAATCGCACTTCATTTGGCTCTGAAACCGCCAAATCCCAGACATAGGTCTTACCAGACTGGTTTCCCAAGGCGATTATCTGTTGCAACAAGGTAAGTATCAAGTTATTAGAAAATTATTACAAAAAACTTTTCAAAAGCTTCATTTTAATAGTTCTATTACTTACACAATTGAACGTTTCAATAAAAATTAAAATTAATAATGTTGAAATGTGAGTGGTTTCTAAGTTTACACAAGCAATCTAGAAGTATCCAAAAACTCGCGGCAAGACAAAAGCAAATCAAAAACCAATTACTTGTTTCTGAAATTTTGAATTCTTAGAATGCATTTGATTCTGTGGAACATTATACAAGTGTCGACAATTTATTTCAGCTCTAAATATTTTCCACTGATTTTGAGACTAGAAGAAAAAATACGAACAAATATAAAGTTAATTCCGGACATAATTAATCTTTGAATACGAAACTGTTCAAAATCTTCTAGTATTAGGGACTGGACAATTTTAGTGTGTCGAAATATTTCAAGAAAAATTGACTTACTTTTTGCCAGAAGTCCATTGCGAATCGCACAAACCAAATTTCGCACTCTTTGTATTCAAGCCTGTGAATAATCGTCACATTTGTCTCATTATTTCTTAATTCTTTGTCTTCCAATTGTCCAGGTTTCCAGCAAATAATGGAATTTTCACATGACTGAAATAAGAGAACAATAGAGAAAAACAACTCAAAGTAAATTCACCTACATACAAACATACTGTAACAAACACGGATACTGATAAAGTCTTGGTAAGACATAGTTTTGGATCTATAACATTCGAGTGTATTCCAAGTTGAAAGTCCCAATCGGACTGTTTTACTCGCATTCTCCCAACTTCGCATCCTTTCAAAATCTCTTACCTGGTTAACTAATTTTCAACTGAATACAGAAAAATAAAACAGAACACTGAATTTAGACAAATTTCAATTGAAATATTAAATTTGAACTCAAGTAAAAGCATTACTCCATTATTGCGTACTTTACGAAAATAAATACCTCACTTGTAGCCCAGTCAAATTAGACAAATTGAGAAAAATTATTCCCGAAGTTTTAAAAATTGGCCACAGTTGGTCCTTGGTGGTCCTTTCATGTTTTAAGAAACTAGAGTCCTGGGTGTGGATTGAGGGGGGGGCGAGCTAGCGTGAGGGGGGCCCTGTTCAAGTGTTTTGTTTTTAGTTTTTTGCGAATAGCTCAAAAACTTAAGTTTTAGCTAGAAATTGCTTCAAATAGAAGTTGAAGAAAACAAAGATTTTTGAAGGTCTCTTTTTCTGAGGATTGGTCGCAGTGGCATCGCATTAGAACTAACAATTGCCGGGGGCGCAAGGGGTCTTGAGGCTCACTCAGCATTGGAGCTAAGTACACTAGATATGAGTTTTTCAGGGAAACAACTATTTTTTTGTGTGTAAGTCCTCTTATTGATTGAAATAAATTATAATTTTTTAATGTCAATATTGTTGTTAAGCAAGCCCAAATTTTTAGACGATCAAGTCAAAGAGTGAATGGTTTAGTTGTTCTCTGCTCCATAGCTTCACACACTCCCACTCAATTACTTCGGTTCTTCAATACTGAATAATCTTCAATTTACTATAGATAACTCTCTCTGTTAAATAGTTTTTTTATAGACTTTAAATTATACTACACCCATTTATATTGAATTAATGTTTAATTCGCCCAAAAAGGGCTAAACTTGCTATTGTCATAAGGAAGCTGCACAATTTATTTTCGAATTTGCCCATTTTTGACAAAGCCCGTAATTTGATTTGCAATTTATTGTAAAGCCTTGTTCACATGTAAGATGGCTTTTCTATCAAACAGATTTGGGTAATTATTTAATGTTGTCTACTTCATTTCTACCCTTTGTATTATGAAGAAGGAATACTACACCAACTAAGGTCTTTCTTGAAATATAATTCGCTCATGGGTAAAGATTAAAAGGTTATAAACATTTGTTGATGAAATTTTCTTCAGTTCTAGTTAATGACAATGTTGGAATTTCCAAATCTACAAATAGAATAAGTTAATGAAACTATCTCTCAGTACGATTTATTGAACTTGCAAGTTTAAGCCTGCAGTGCTACCCCTTAAACCTATTTCATAAGTATAGACTAGTGCAAAATAAAGCATACTTGAAACTAATAAGTTTACAAATTCTACTTTTTCTTATCATGAATAAAACTTTACTCACATTATACATACTCCAACTTATAAAGTCTGTTCTATTGACAAGATCATTGCCCTTAAATAGGCTAATTGTGGCTTGGTAATATGAAGTATGAGACTGAAATTTAGAAGTCTCTTTTTTGTATATGTTCTGATTGAGTGTTAACTGCATTTGGAATTAATTAATACTTTAGCTCATTATTTCTCAGCTCATCATCCAAAATATTTTTCTTCATCTCGAGGCTGCGTTCTTCATAGACTTGTTGAAGAAGATGAATAGTTCTTTTTTGTTTGCGATGAAAATCGTCATCAATATCTTCACAACAAAAAATTATTAGATTTGATATAAAATTCAGACACACTTAGCGAAGAGAAAACACTTGTGATGTATTGGGCACGATTTGGTTGGTTCTTAATGCAGCAGCAATCGTGTCTGGTCTGATGAAATCTTTTCAACAATACCTACGAACAATTCCATTGGTTTTGTTTTTAAACTGGCCATTTGTTCATCTTAAAGTATCACTTTTTCATGTTCAGCTCATTTTCGTTTAAAAAAATGTTACTGAACCTGATTAATCGGGAAATTAAGGCTCCACCTTTTTTTTGTCTAAAACTTTTCTTCACAGGACGAATCCCAAGCCAGAAAAATCGAGAAAAATAGCTTATATTCAAGAATGGGGCGAAGCCTCTGTAATTTTTTAAAGAATTAGACTCATGTCAGTTAATAGCGGACGTAAATAGCAATTCAGAGCGTAAGTTTAATCAAAATAGTTGGAGTCGTTTTCAAGAAAAACGTGAAAATCGATTACTGACATCAATATTACCGCCATTTTGAATCGCATAACGAAAAGTTCCATAAAACATCCTTAAAATGTAAGAATCTGAAGATGAAAATGTCAAGTGATTCCACACATTGGAACTTGGGATATCGTGGTCACATACAGACCAATACAAAAAAAAACAACAATTTTTTGGACTCAGGGGACCTTTAAACGTAGATATTTTAAAATAGGAGTACATTAATTTTTTTGTAAAGTATTACTTTCCTCTTCTACGGTAGAGGAAATTTAAAAGAGGAGTGTTCGCAATCTCAGCAGCGATTCTGAGTTTTGCTGACTTTTTTCCAAGATTAGACCTTCCAACACCCCCCCCCCAAACACAAATTTTATACAAAAAATTTACTATCACTCATATAGCGCGATTTTTTCTAGCTTATCTCTCAACAACTAGGCCGAAAAACTTGAAACTAGGTACTAGGTTGTGGTTAAGGCCACCAGACGCGTGGTGAGAAAGAGTTCCAAAATATTCCGTGAAATACGCTAAAAACTTACAATTCTTGAAAATCTAGTGTTTTTCGATGTAAAGGCCCAGAATGAACTATTTTCGAAAATTCAGTTGGTACCGTTTCTCAAGAGACATGTGAACTAGGAAGTTTAGTATAGATCTAGGGTCATTCAAGACCGGGAACAGCTTTCAAAATTTTCCCACCAAAAGAGCACGAATTAATGATTTCCAAACTCTCCCTTTTCATCACTGGGGTCAGTTGGACAGCTGTGAACAAAGCTGACTCAATTCTTCAACTGTTTTCCCTGTTGGTCAAAGGGGGGTTAGCCCCCTGGCTAGACTATCAAGGCGAGCATGGCGAGCTGGGTGCCAGTTAGTTGTCTAAAACCCAACAATTTTCCCTCATGTTTGCGTATTTTGTAGAATACCTCAATAATTATGGTAGCTAAAGACGTGTAACAGACTTTTATTGGATTTTCCAGATCTTCTAACATCAAACCGATTTATGTTATACATTATTTTATTTATTTATAGGCATTCGTTTATGTTTTTGGGACCCTTTATCTTTAATAAGCTTCCAATTGAGATAAGAGGTTGCGACTCCCCTAGGGCTTTCTGTGAGAGAATAAAGAGCTGGTTGTTCGCGATAGATGACATTTGGCTAATTAGAAATGTGATAAGATAATAGGCTATAACAACATTATTACCGTATGGAACTTTCTAATCTTCAATACGCATATGTATACCATCTATTATAAAGTCTATTTATACTAGCCTATTAGTTATTCACTGTTAGTTAATTCTGTAATAATTATCATAGCATTGATTCTGTAGTTATTTAGAAAAACTTTCACTGAGAAAACTAGAGCTAGTACTTTTTTATGTTGCGCTACAGGCAGTAGCTGAGCTGTAAATAATTTCAATGTTGCTGATGACTAGACTCATACTTATTTGTTTATTTTATTGTCAATTGTATTTCTTGAACTGATCACACTACTGGAAAAGTGATCAGTCAATTTCCAAGTAATGTATCTTGTTATTTTTCTTATGTTGTTAAATGAGGAAAATAAATTCGTTTATTCAATTCACCACATAAATGAGAGGTCTGAAGATTCAGAATAACTAATTGATTTAGACAGCTGCAATAATCCACTATCTTTACTTCTTTGCTAGTGACTTCAATTGTTTAGTTAATGTTCGATACTGCTAGACCACTCAGCCTATTTCCATCGATTGCGTTCCTAAATATATGTCTCACAAATGTTGTAATGATATTGTTATGAACATTATTCTATTTAAATAAGTATGAAACACTAATCAGCCTGATATTTCACAGTTACTTTGCTTGAAAAATATTAACATTTTGATAAAGACCCCTGGTCCTGGGGGGGGGGGGGGCTTAAGAGCCCCCAAATCTTCCCCCTGGGTACGCCACTGGCAGTATACAACCTGACTTTGTTAAATGCAACCCTCCTAGAGCCTATTAGCTCCAAAAATATTGTTATTTCTTCACATCATGATTTTTCAATCCTGCATATTTATTCTTATTACTAATTAATATTGAAATAATCCATACACTTACTAAAATGTAGTTGAATTATTTTTTTCTCAACTTTATAACTGTAAAATGGTTGGTCTAACGAGAAAAATGATCAGGTACATTTTTGTAGGAAATTTTGCAATCTTTAAAATTTATTTGAAGCAATTTCTAGCTAAAACTTATAGTTTCAGAGCTATTCGCAAAAAACTAGCTCACCCCCCACCACCAGGCCTCTTTAGTTTCTTCAAACATATGTACCAAGGACCAACTGTGCCATTTTTCAAAATTCCGGGAATTTTTCTCTCAAACGACATTATTATGTCTAATTTGACGGAGCTATTGGTGAGTTCAAATACTATGACCAATTGATAATAATTATCATAAAATATTGATAATTTGAATTGAATTTATTGCCAAAAATCAGACATAGGCCTACATATGTACAATAAAACAAACAGAAATAATAATATATATAAAATAAAATATACCTAAGTTTCTTATGATTTATCGAAATAATTTTAGCACTGCCAAAATAATATAACTTGTGTGTTGGCAGTGAGTCGCAGTTGATCACTCTCATTTCACTTCTTATCAAAACAAGGAAAAGAAATAACAGTTGTTACCACAATTCATTACAATATTAAAGTAAACCAAAGAATGAGATACATAAAGAAAAAATATTCATAGACCATATCGGTAAAGAATTCCAGAAAATAAGTTATATGTGAAAAATTATAAAATACTAATGAAATAATGTAATGGAATATTAATTTAAAAAAAAAGATACTGATAAATTAGTGACTTGAATAAAAATAGGGTTCAATAAATAAACGAATATTACCTTCGACAGTACAAAGTCTCCAAGCCAACGGACACAATCAACATAATTCCTATGAATATCTCGAGTTGAGAAGTCAGGGAAATGTTCTTTCAATGAGTCAAAAGGACGTACGCTTCGTGCTGGGTTAAAAGTGTAAGAAGCTCGCATTGCTTCCTGTATATAATCCTTGTCCAGTCTCCACAATTTCAGAGAATGGTCCATTCCACATGACATGATTCTGTCGCCTTTCAAATCAAAATCCTGTAATAACAAAAGTTAGATAGAGAATTGTAAAAGTGTGATGAATCTGATACAAAACATTTTTCCAAAATAATCAAGATTATTGCGATCGTGCTTCATACAGCAAACTGGAGGAAACGAGCTGCTTATTTAGCCACTTCACTTCTCAGTGGAGCATCAGTATTCGATACTAATATGAAATGGTGATATTCTCGCTGATGCAATCTGTCAACTGTCATTCACCATTCCACAGCGTGTGTTTGTTTTCGCGATGGTGATTATCATCGATTATTGATGCTCCACTGTACAAAATATTGGAATGCACCCAAATATCAACACGAATTCATACTGTGACAAGGAGCCAAGGGAAGTGAGTGCCGAAAATTCTAGATCGAGCGAGTAAAGTGAAACCTGCGGTGTTCTTAGAAATAGTTGGTTAGGTACTCTCTCTCTCTCTACCCCGCTCACCACACTGTCACCCCACTTGTCTACACTGGCCAATCCAACAAGGGCTGTTGTCAAAACACACGTCCAGAGGCTTCTTGTGGACATTGGCTATTGTGATTGCCTGTCATTCATTGATTGTGATGGAAGGGTGAAGAATGTTCCAGAACAATGTGATCCTATATAAAGGCAGTGACCGGTGTGAATAAGTAGTTAATTTTTGAAGAATCAAATTTCTGTGCGTGAGCTCTGAGTGTGTGTACTGTTTTTTTTGTCTGTCTCAGTATAGAGACTGGTGTTTTGTGTGATAAGAAATTATTTGCATGTGTTATTTACATGAATTGTTGAGGAACTGGAAGCGTATAATGAATTGTAATTCGAAGTGACCTAATCATCACTGAGTGAAGTTCTGTGTCTGTGGTTGTAGCAGGTGAACCATCACTAGGGTGAGAGGTAAATCGATTATAATTCATTCCATAAAGCCAATTTGATAAGAGAATTGTTAACTGTTGAGATTTGATTAGTAGTAGTGCTAAGTGATCTTTAATAATTGTTATTAGAATTGTCATTTCAAGTAGATTGTTGGAGAAGTATTCATTGTAGATTATTTGAGTTTGTTTATTAACTGATTATAATTACTGTTAATTTATTTAATTGTGTTGAAGTAGAGTTCTTAATTTGTAAACTTTTGCCATAGTAGTTATCAGATTCAGTTTATTTGTGATTTATTGGTGTTATTTGAAAATTTCAGTCTCATTTTGTAATAGCCGTTTGTATTACAAATAAATCCCAGAACCCACAGTGGAAAACTGTTACAATACGTTAATATTATGGATAAATCAAACTATTGAGTTTGATATTGATTATATAACATTTTGATTAATAACATTATTGATTATATAACATTGATATTGATTATTGATTCTAATATTGATTAGAAATTACAGAAGAAATGTCTTAAATAAATAAGGAGGACAAACCCACATCAGAATAATATTGGACAAAGGGGGTTTGATAATGGAGTCTCACAGTTACTTCAAAAATCATTAATAAGTTTAGAAAACGAATAAATAGGAATTTCCTATTTCATTCATAATTATTAGAATAATAATTAGGAGCACAATTGCACAGAGGCTCTAAATTTAATGACGATTGATGCAACGATTGTATTTTGACCACCATCAAGCAACGAGTGAGATGTTTGCGAGTGTTCTAAACATCTCACGAGTGGCTCTAAGACGAAATACAATATCTTCGACTACCAATGAAGTTCAATTTAACGTATCAATCGGAAACGTACCCAAACTATGACATAACCTACTATGCGTGATTGATGTCGATCGGTTCGGATTTGAAATCCAAATTGATTTCGAAATGTTTAAATCAGCTGATGTGACTATTGCATAATATTCATTTCGACACTGTTTTAAAGAAACTCTGAGTTCTGATTGGTCTAGAGCTGATGTTGAAAAATCAAAGTAGTCTTATAATAGCTTCATTATGCAACTGGTTTTATCAGTAGTGAATAGACTCAGATGCTTAGATATCACTTTCAAACCTCTAATATCAACTTTATAACTTAGTCGTAGATAAAATCATTAATGAGCTTGGAAGACAAATAAATTAGTATTTCTTATTAAATGTATACGCGTTAACATACTTGTTTCCCTAACGAGGAGAATCTTGAATAACTGCTCTCATTAGAACTGCCTTTCTGAATTGGTACATCTCAAGAGTAAGACATAGTAAGCAATAATAGTTTCATTGCGTTTCCATGTAAATTCTTGAATAGCGATAATATTTCCTAGACTTTGAGCTTGCAAGTACAGTGCTATAACCTCATTAATATTTCATATTCCGGAATAAACGTGAATGCTGTAAAGTCATATGTTTCCCAATTATTGTCAAGATTGAAAGTTACTCACAGCGCTAAGAACTTCATCTCTATGTCCTTCGACTCCACCGAAGATTCCGATGCAAACATCAGTCTTTATGTTCCAAAGTCTTAAAGTATGGTCTTTAGAAACCGACAGTAAAATATTCGGATCCCTTGGATGGAACTTAAGTTCATTGATTGCATGACCATGACCTAGGATATTGGAAAAGAGCACGCACATTAAGCAAGTACAATTTATTAAAGTATATTTGAGATGGATGTATAGGTTGAACAATACATTTCAATTGAGAGTATTAACCATTCTTTAAATATTTAGGACATGCCAAGCAGTATCTGACTCTGAAACATAGAAAATAAAAAAGGTTATATGGATATGATATGAGGTGTGCGAAATAGTATACAACATAACATATTCACCCAAAACCTGGTGAGAGTGTACTGTTAAGCATAGAGCTGTAGAGTTTGCTTCAGTTGGCTTGATACACTGACACAAATCTGCCAGCTCATTGAGGAAAGCAATTGCAACCTAGCTCACTCACTCGTGTAGTCCGCTCGTTCCTCTGAAACTTTACTGTTGAGGTCTGAAGAATTGCTCACAGCCGAAATCGGCTGGAGACCATGATATACATGATACATGTGGATACATTCATTGGGTATGACTGCAAGCTAGTAGAAATATTCAATGACATTTTGGCAAATGCTTCAATGGAAAAGGGGAATTGGAAATAAATTTAAATTTCTTCTTATTCTTCAAATTTTTTAGATGAGGTTTTATAGAAAAAATGCAAGTTTAATAATTGAAAACGGAATAGTTAATCACAAGTACTAGAGTAACGCACTGTTCGTCAAGGATTGTAGACAAACTTCAAAATTTTGCTCATTTATGTCTTGTAATCATGAGATCTTAATTCAAGAATCAACTCTTTGAAAAAGAAACAAAAAGATTATTAATCAACATGAATTTGTTGAATTGTGTCTTGCAATAGAACAAACTTAATTAAAGAACTAAATAAGAAACAAAATAATGATACATCAACAAACTTGAACTCGTTTTCTTCAATAATCGAATTACCTATGTAGTGACGGATGCAAGACATTGTAACAGGGCTAATAATCCTGATGATGCCTCGAGATCCAGCCACAGCTAAGAGAGGTTTACCAGTCTCATCCTCATAGGACCAAGCACAGGTATAAAAATTCTCCTCAGTGTCGGGATCCGCATATACTTGGAGAAGTTTGATTCCTTCTGATTCGGGACACTCATAAATTGATACCCTATTACTTCCTACACAGGCAAACGTCAAAGGTTGGCCTTCTTTCAAAAGGTGATTGAATTGGGCGCCGAACAGCGGCAGGCCGTGGTCCTCTTTTACACTACAACTGAAATAGAAAACAATAAAATTAGCAATAAATCCCGAATTAGTTACATTGGAAGGGTATAACATGCACATTCAGTTACTTACAACATTCCTTTTTTCAAAAGTGCCTTATTTGAATAGGAACTAATATTTTTAAAACAATGGAGGTATAAGAAAGTACCTCTACCCACTGTACCAAAATTTATAATTTTTTTATTTTAATAACTTATATTTTCCTTATTTTCAAAAATAATCATGGACAATAACTTTGAATTTCCAAATATTTTTCAAATAATTTTAATTCGTTGGTTACATAAATGGTACCAGAGAGCGTGGTTATTTTTTTATTATGTGGAGATCTTGGTTGAAATTGAAATTTTATCTTATTTGAAGAATGGTCACTGGGAGAGAGCTGAGTGTTTGTGAGCATAGCGAGCAATTGATTTTACGATTTGTAATTTATATTTAGGTAAGTTGTTTTATTTGAATATTGGTTATCATTGATTTATTAATCATGGAACAAATTAACCAACTTATTTTCTATGATATTGACCGGAATAAATTTCTTACTCAGAGAATTATTCCTGATTACCTAGTGAAACCTAACCTGATTTTTGAACTTATGACCTTGGGTGAGGACTCGTCTGCTCTCGAATCTAGTACCGTAATTAATCTTAGATCTAATTACCGCTCATTATCTGGTAATAGTACTATTCAAATAATTAAAGATATTTCAAGTTTCAATGAATCGTTTGAGTGTCTGAAAGTAAAACTTCCAAAATTGAGAGAACTTATTAACTCTGTTCAATCTGAATCGATCAAGACAGTAATTAGAACCAATGTAGTAAAAATTGAGTCTATCTTCATGCATTATTTGCACAGGATGAAGCAAATAATTACATTTCTACAATCTGAAAGTGATGAAGGTGTAATTTTGTCCGAGAATTTAGATGAACTCTTGAATTATTCAAATCTTTTCTATAATTGCTATCAGAGAATTCTTGAGTTACAACCTATGATTGTTCCATCTAGGCCACCGTCACCAAACCCTAGTGCTTTAAAATAACCTTCATTTCCAGTTCCATCTAATGTAATAAATAATAATTTAGGAGCTAGGCTAAAGGAGTTTTGTGCTGTTACATTCACACCTAGTGAAACAAGATCTGAGTTTGTTCTTGAAAATCAAGTTCCAACAAGACTGAATTATGATATTCAAGGTAATAATTTGAATCCTAGACAACATTTAGAAATTGATTCAACTTTCTACAATAAGTTAAGGAATCCTGTGGAAAGTTTCTTGAAGAATCTTCAACCTTGTGATGGATTAAATATTGATAGCTTAATGAAATTTTTGCAGACTGCCATAAGAATTCAAGATTTGTCAATTATGTCCGACACTAGTTTATTACAAATTCTTGTTCCTTATACTACAGGACCTCTTAGTGATAGGATCTTGTATTCATTGAATTCTGGTGCCACTTTCAAAAAGTTTCATCTTGACTTGCTGAAATATTTTATCCCTCAGCGACTACTTTCTACAATTAAGAGAGATAAATTTGATAGGTTGCAAGGTCCACATGAAGCTTTATCATCCTATGTGGCAAGTATAAAAGAAGCTTCGAAATTGTTGTTATTGGATGAAAGTGAAGCCGAAATCGTAAGTACTATAATATCTGGTCTTAATCCTCAAGAAAGAAGTAGGTTAGTATTTATGGATAAGTCTAAAACTTTCAATGACTTGAATATGCTTTCAGTGCATTCACAAAACATTGCTTTCACTGATAATGAAATAATGCACGTCTACAATACTAATCCTGTTCAAAATTGTTCTTTTAAAAACGAGGAGCGCCCATTTCCAAAAAACAACACTTGATATATAATGCAAGTAAAAACATAAAAAAGAATAATACTCACAAAAGCAAACTAGGAAAAATAAAAAAAGGACTTTGTGGAGTTATTAATTCTAACACCAACTTGCCTTTTATCTCTGTTAGTTTTGGAAATAGCAAGGAAACTAATTGTGCATTGATTGACACTGGTTCATCTTATTCCTTCTTGTCATATAACTTATTTCATGAGTTATCTAAATCTAAAGATGTGAACTTTAAAATATTCAATAAAAACTTGAGTTGTTCTACCGCTAATTCAGGGGTGCCCACCCCCCCTAAGCCTCATGACGCACCCCCCCCCTAAATTTAGCACCAACCCCCCCATAAATAAGGCCCCCCAAAAAATGCGAAAAAAGCCCCCCGTATTCTTTCGAAAACAAAAAGAAGATTTTTATAACTATTGGAAAAAATTCAAACCCAGTGAATGATATACAAAATGTATGTATATTTCTTGAGATTCTTTACATAGCTAACATTTTTTTGTAAAGGTAGAAAAGAAATATCAATGAAATGAATCTATGAACTTCTGCTCAATAAACTTAATTGCAAAATAGCTAAATAAGAATTTGAACCTAAATGGTTTTTAAACAATAAAATATTATTACAAATACACAATGTTCAATAAAAATGAAATACCTATAAGTTTATGTTCGGTGTACCAATTACATTAAGATTAAATAATTCCAAAAAGTTGTTCCTTTAAAGGAAGTGAAAACAATGAGTTAATAACTTCATTTGTAAAACAAAAAAATTCAAAATACTAAGTCATTTATTGGACAGTAGTTAAACAACAGGTTATTTACTTAGTGTAGTATCTTGGGAGAATTTATGTATGGATGAAGTACATAAAAGGCACACATTTCATGTATAGTTATTTACAACACACAATCGAAAGAAGTGTCTTTCAAAAACAAAATAAAGACATAGTTATGAAAAAATACTTAATTTTTAGTATTTAGTAAGTTTTGCTATAGCAGTTCTTACTTATTAGTAAGTAGTTATCGTAAAATACATGAAAAACATCAACAGTTTTAAGTCAAACATTTTAAATTTGTAGGCTGTGACAATCTACAAATTAGCTAGGCACCTTCTAAGCTTGTTAAAGCTATCTCTCTAAACCCCACATAGAAGTTTTTTGTCTTTGGGACGAGGAAACAGAAAACCTTTCAATTATTTCTTCGTTAGAAATAGACTCAAGTACATATTTTTCTGCAGCTAAAATCATTAGATTGGACAACCATGAGTCTCCCATAGCTGATCTGAGTCTGTTTTTGATAATTTTAAATCGACTTATTGCTCTTTGTGCTGATTAACTAGTAACTTTTAAGGAGAGTAAAGTTGTATAAACCACTTTCAGAGCACTCGCTTAGTGTCTTGCTAAGTTTGAATAATAAATTCCTGCACAAATCCTAAACATAACTATTTTAGCTCATATTCAATTGTATAATAATAATTATGAATATATTTTCATTAATTGACTTCGTATTATTTTTATCTGGTGACTTCGTAGTATATTTTTGAATGTTTTCACGTTAAACACGGTTTCAATCAACTTTACGCCCCCCCCCAAAACGTTTTTTTGGAACCCCCCCCTAGAATTTCAATGACGCAGTCTGCGTCAAAGCCCCCCCCTGTGGGCACCCCTGGCTAATTCTTCTAATATAATAATAAAAAAGGCTTGTATTATGAAGATTAAAATACAACACATGACTTGGAAATTTGAATTCCTATTGAGTAGTGATTTACCAGTTAAAATAATACTTGGTTCTGATTTCATAAAAAAGTCAAAAATGATAATTGATCTATTTAATAATCGGTATTTCTTTTGCTTCAATTCTAATAATACCTTTCCTCTGATTCGTGATCCATCTAATTGTTCCAATAAAAATAATTTCTCAGTAAATAATGTTATTCAAAAAATAATTCCTGGAGATACTTCTCATCTGTCAGATATGGAATTGAGAAAAATAAATGAAGTCATTGTTGATTATCCAGATGTATTGACTCATAAAGTAGGAGGTACCACTTTGGTGCAATACGATATCAAACTAACTTCAGATAAAATTGTAAGGTGTCAACCAATCCATTAAAAACTAAAGTTATGAAAAGTAAAATTCAGAAATTATTAGACGATGGAGTTATTGAAAACTCGGACTCTCAGTATAGTAGCCCTTGTTTTCTTATACCCAAAACTAAAATACCAACTGAAGAAAAAGATTTTAGGCTTGTAGTGGATTATAGGCGTCTGAATCAAAACATAGAATTACAGTCTGGCCCTATTGGTGATTTGAACACGTCCTTCCATCATTTTTCTAAAGCAAAATATTTTTCCACTCTTGATTTGAATAATGCTTATGGACAAATTGCCCTAACTGAACGTTCTAAGAAACTGACTGCTTTCATTACACCATTTGCACTTTATCAGTATAAAAGAATCCCGAATGGAATTTCTTCTGGAGCTCAGGTACTTTCTAGCCTTATGGAAAAATTTTTCGGTGATCTTAGGTTCAAAAATGTTTATTTCTATCTTGACGATTTAATAGTGTACACTGAAACTCTTGAATCCCATTTAGAAGTATTAAGAGAGGTATTCAATAGGCTTCGTAAGGCTAACCTCACGGTCAATCCAAATAAAGTTACATTCTGTGCTCCAAAAATATCATTTCTTGGACACATAGTTTCACATAACTCTGTATTGATACTGATAGGACGAAAGCAATAATGAATTTCCCTGTACCTAAGAAAGTGAAGGATATTCAAAGGTTTATAGGCGTATTGAGAAAACTTGCAACTATTGCAGCCCCTTTGAATGCATTAAGAAAAAAGGATGTTAAATTCACTTGGACTCCTGAATGTCAACAGGCTTTTGATAAATTAAAACTGATAATAACTCAACCTCCTGTATTAAAAATTGCAGACTTTTCTCTTAGGTTTGTTCTCCAAACAGATGCATCTAGTGTAGCATTAGGCTGTGTTTTGAGTCAAGATTATGACGGTTCCCTAGCTCCTATTGCATTCGCATCTAGGACACTCTCTATTCTAGAAAGAAAGTATTCTGCTTATGAAAAAGAGGCACTTGCAGTATTATTTGGTATTGAAAAATTCAGATTTTTCTTAGAACATACGAGATTTACTTTACATACCGATAATAGCGCTCTACAATGGGTTCTAAAAAATCCTAAGCCCTTAGGAAGGATTGGAAGGTGGATACTTAGAATAAGTTCCTTTCAGTTTGATGTCCACCATATTAAAGGAACTCAGAATGTAATCGCCGATGCTCTTAGTCGGATGTTTGATGAAAATCCAGATGAGAATTCTACTAATGAAAATCCTTCTAATGAATTTGATAGTATCAGTGCTCCTTTGTGTAGCGTAACTCTTTCTGATTTCCCGCTCTGTTTCACAGAAATATTAGAATACCAGAAACAGGATCCATTCATTTCGGAGATAGTAGAAAAGAAAGAACAAGGAGAAGATATTTTTCCTTATTCAGTATCCAAGGGAGTACCGTACTTCTCTTTAATAGTAGACAAAATCAAGAACCTAAAATTGTTCTACCTAGTGTATTGAAGCCTATGGTTTTTAAATACTACCATGAAACACTCTATGGTGCCCATGCTGGTTTTTTGAAAACATTAAATAAAATAAAAGAGAAATTCATTTGGAAAGGAATGTCTAGAGACTTAACTGTTTTCATTAAATCTTGTAAAATGTGTTCTTTGAGTAAACCTGCTCAAAAAACTAATTATGGTTATCTCTGTTCATCCGTAGCTACTCAACCGATGGAAAAATTATTTCTAGATTTTGTAGGTCCATTACCTAGAACTACTAGTGGCAATAGTATGATTTTTTCCTGTTTAGACGCTTTTACTAAATATTGCTGGTTATTGCCAATTAGAAAAGCTACTTCTGAAACTTTATGTAAGGAACTCCAAAAAATCTTTGTGAATTTTGGCATACCCAAATACCTTGTCTCTGATAATGGACCCCAGTTCAAGTCTAATGTTTTTAAGAATTTTTGTTTTCAAAAAGGGATTATGCATATTGAACAAACTGAGTACAATCCGAGACCTAACCAAGTAGAAAGAGTTCATAGAAACTTGAAATCTTGTTTGATAAGTTTTAATCATGATAGACAAGAAAAATGGGATGGGACCCTAGAGTGGATCCCTCTTGCTTTTAATAGCGCTTATCATGAGAGTAGCAAGTTTTCACCACATGAACTTATGTTCCGTCATAAAGTCAATAATCCAATCAACAATATTTGGAAAATTGATGAAATCCTCCCGTCAAAATTTGTTAATGATACAAACAAAATTTGGAAAGATGCTTACCATAACTTGTTGAAGTCACACAACTTGAGTAAGAAGAGATATGACATGTATCGAAACCCAATTCCTTATAAAATTGGCGATATGTTTTTTTTGAAGTCAAACCCAATTAGTAAAGCTGGTAATAATATTACTGCTAAACTTTTACCCAGGTTTGCTGGTCCTTACTTGATCAAGGAATGGATTAGTCAAGTTAGTGTAAAGTTGTTTTCCCTTGATGGAAACACTTTTGTGCGACGAGTGCACGTCAGTCAACTTAAAATGGGAAATAACCCTCAAGTGGACCGTTCTCTTAGTGAGACTTGTAATTTTTTTAATACACATGTGTGGTGGACGCATCCATATGTAGTTATTCTTGTATTTATTCTAATTCCTTTTTGTGAACTTGTGTAGTGTTCTTTTGAAACTAGACAAAATTTGTGTCACTTGATTTATTCACTCTTGTAAAATTATTATGTAGTATGTACTAATTAGTGATTAATATAAGATTAGTAATTAGCATTACTTTGTAACTAAGTAAGTTACAGTGTTAAATTTTGTTGTCATTTTACTTGTGTATTTTTTTTGGTAAAGTGTTGCTTGCTCACTACACTACACTCAGTACTCTCTAGTTCTTTTCACGGTGACTTATTCTATTCTTATTTAGTAATTTGGAACTCTAAAGTTTTGTCCAATTCATTGAAAATTTTATTTTTTATCTTTTCAATCTGATCAATTGACAATGTCTTTGCTATCGCTTTCTCTTTCTCTTCTCCTCTTCTCTTCTTTCCATGTGTAACACTGGGTGGCCAACCAATTGCACATATTTCTTTTTTAACTTCTATCCTCAATAAATTTCTGGTACAATTATTCTGTCTCTTAAATTTAAAATTCCCCCCAGTTGTGGAGGTTTGTAACAAAATTTATAATTTTTTTTATTTTAATAACTTTTATTTTCCTTATTTTCAAAAATAATCATGGACAATAACTTTGAATTTCCAAATATTTTTAATTCGTTGGTTACACCACGCTTATAAGCTTATTACTAAGTTGTTCTATCTTATTAGTATTATTTGTTCAGACGAAGTGAGATAGAAAATTGAAGAAACAGTAGACAAACGGGCTATGTCATCAATAAATACCGGTATAACATAAGCAATGATATTTTCAATAGGTAATGTGCTTCTCAAATATTTCCAATTATGATCAAATAATTCAGCCACTAAACTAACATTAAGTTAAACCAGTTCAGCAGTAAGAAGTTTGAGCTAATTGCTATTTTAAAAAACTTATCGTTGCGTTAACTCAAGATTTGTGATTAAATGAACGAGAACAAAGATAGAATTACATTTTCATGATAATTCTAAATTGAAATACCGAATTTTTGTGGACTTATTTAATGAAGATCTATATTTTTCCAAAACAAAGAATTCAAGAAGGATTGAAACCTAAATTTATTGGTGATCTTAACCATGATTTTTTCGCTCGCTATCCATTTTTCTTGCTGATGAAGCCTACATGAATCTTAGACTTAATGAAGAGAATAATGGCACAATGATGACTTCTCCTCATCATGTTATACCCATTATAAGGGAAAACATGGTACACCTACAGTTTTAGATAGAATTGGAACCACCAATTTAGAAGAAAATACGTCACAAAGAATAAAAATAGCCTAATTTAAGCAAAATACTGAAAGAATGAATAACACATAAACTTACACAAACTTGTATTGCAATTTGCAGACTTTTTGAGGTTTATGACGACCACGCCTTCCTTTTCTCCCCCCTCTTTGAGTGGGAGTTTCACTACGAGAAGAGGTGTTATCTGTTGTTGCACTTCCAACACTAGAAGTTTCGTCCTAGAAATAATAATGCAGCTACTTAAACGAATAATGTAAAGCAACTTAACGTTTGATAAATAAAATGTTATGAAATTAAGCTGGAGTTATTTTGAAGATGTTACAATTTATTAAATGTTGACAAAATAATTAATTTTGAATTTCATTTCAAAGCTACAAATCTGTTGAAGACCTCCGCAACTGCGGACATTGAAATCTGCATTAAATATCTAAATCAAGAATGCCTCTAATTGACATTTTCATAAGCTATTACGTGCAGTGTCAATGCCTGTAGTAGCGGAGGCTTTCTGCGTAATTTATAGCATTAAAAAGTATTTGAAATTAATTGTGTAATAAAATTCACTTACGAATTGATGAAATAAAAGATTGAAGAAAGTTCAAAACAATTGAGAGCAGAGTTACCATATCTCCGGATTTCCCCAGATTTTGGGAATTCCAAAAGAACTTGACATTATTGTTGCCAATCAGAAAATATCCTCATGCACACTTTGTGTTCACATTCATTATAAGTATTCAGACGAAAATCGATTCACAGGCCTGCTTTAATAGTACGCACCAATTTCACTTGAGCTACTGTTCTTATAAAAATTCATAAGTTATTTAAAATATTGCAGAAAAGATTTTATAGGTGAAACAATGAGATTAGCTTAGGATGCTTGGACGGAGGAGCATCCAATACTCGATTATAATCATCATCGAAAAATGAAACAAATGCCTTGGAATGACTTATGAAAAAGCAGTGTTTTGTACCATTCCATAGCATTTGATTTCGCGATGGTCAGTAACTTATTTACGAGTATTGGATGCTCGTATGCTCCACTGGGTAAGCACTGATAAATTGAAATCTTCTTACTATTCCTCAGTAGACAAACTTGAATCGCTAACTTACTGTAGGCTAAACTAGGAAATATTTATGAGCAAAATTGCTTCAATCAAAATGTTGAATAAGCTGCCGTAGTTCTTGATTTGAGAAACACCCAGAATCTTCCCCTCTCCCCCCATGGGTTTCAATGACAAAGATAGAAAAGATCATATCAAATTCTAAATAACTAAATCTGTATTTCAAAGGTATAGGCTAGTTGACCATTTACATTGGTGAATAGTACTCTCTTCAACTACCGGTGTTCCTTTCTTGCATTCTCATACAATCAACTCAAATGTACAAAATTAACATAAACATAACATACCACATCATCGCCTGACTCTTCGTTTATCGAGAATTCCGCATTCCCTTGACTTTGTTTCATGCTTTTGGATTTCATCAAACCAATTATGAATTTCTGCACTACAATCACATGAAAAATGGAATTTCATCAATTTAATACTCGTTTCAGCCACGATGACCTTTTGCTTAAAATTTCTGGAATCAGAAAGTGAACCCGTAATCAATGCTTATAGAAGAGAATTTTAATTGATTATCTTTCGAATCTTCAACTGAAAACCTTCAGAAATAATAACTAATAAGAATAACAACAACCTAACCTGGACTTGTTTCTTGGAGGGAGAACTAAAAACTCGACTTAAGGACTCGAACTGGTCGGATGTCGATGAATCGACTATCGAAAAGTGAGGTATATATAAATAAATCATATCCATTCAAAACCATAACACAAACTGAACAAATCATGGATAGATTGAAAAAAATAAAACTGTCACAATTGGGGCTTTAGTTTAAATGTTCGGACAATGTAACAAACTCATTATAATGTAATCATATTCATTTCAAAATTTGGAATCAATTCAAAATTTGTATTCTGAATTTCGAAAATAAGATTAATTCTGATCCATTGGAAAATTGATGCATCCATAAACGATAAATCTGTTTTCCCGTACAAATTATGAAAGATTCAAATTCAATGATATATTCTGAGCTGAAACGGAAACCACTCTATTAGCTTGAATATCTTTGAGCTACATTTTGTAAATATAACCTAACATTATTATAATTTGCTCCCTACGTTTTCTTTGAACTACATTCACGTGTCTTTCGATCTAAAATGGTTCGAGTCTTTCAATTTTATTCAAAATAACAGTTGATGAAGAATTACAATAGAATAATTTTCTCTTCCAATATGATTGATTATGTTTCATTATGCTAAACTTAGTTTATTAGACCAGAATTGTATTACTGCATTATTGTTAACATTTTAGGTTCATGTAGACGCGATGAGGAAGAGTTTTCTACCTATATTTTAGGTAATATAATATTGAAATGACTGTTTGTTCGACTTGCGGCTGTTCGGATTTCTACACAAACTATGGCTTCTATTTCTGTTCCCGGTGTCAAACACAATTGGAGGTTAGTTCATTCACTTTTCTAATTCAAGCTATTTATTTTGTAATTATTGTTGCATTGCTTGAAGGTAAAAACATTACAGATACCACAATGACTAACATTATAGAGACATTTCATTTGTTATTGATATTTCAATTTAGCATTATAATTTTATTTTTATTTTTTTTCTGTCTTGTAACCCAAGAACAGATGTATTTATTAAACACAAAAATAAATGGAAAATGCTGTATATTCAATACTACATTTTGTTAATCAATTGTAGCTTCCCACGTTAGAGATGTGCCGGGATGCGAATGTCAAACCAAATCTTGCTTTATTCCACAAATCAATAAAAGAAATTACAATAACACAGAAAAAATAACTTGAAAATAACAAAAGCTTTTAAACTTGATAATGTGATGTAATGGAATGAGCCTACGTGGGCAACTATGGCCTGTGCGTAGACTCGAGTTGAAATAATTTGGATATAGTATAACGGAATTGGACAGACAGTGACGTCCAGTGGATTCAAGACAGATGAAGAGAATGGTGTAAGATATAATACAATAAAGATCTTATTGATAATAAGAGATTTTGCCATACAGAAAATAATGAATGAAAAAAAATCAGCTTAACATATAAGAAGAAGCAAGAAATGTAAGCGAGGAAGGTAGATCAAAGTAAAACAAAGAGTCAGTAGTGAGGGGATGGACCCACACCGTCGCAGTCAAGCCGGACATGGCCGCCCCCAGCCAAGACAAGTAGCCTGCCCCCCTCAATATCAACTTCAAACATCCATTTTTTCAGTCTTTTTTTTTAAATAGGAAGAGAAGCAGATGAAAAAATATTATCCTGTAAGGCGTAGTTGAGATAATTGCGGTAAAGAACATGGGCTAGGAAAAAACATTTTTTGGTTGAGAATGATTTGGTTAGCTGGATGGTGTTAATTCCAACTGATGAAACATATCTTGTATTATGAGAGTGTGAGGTAGATGAGAAAATTGTACCGAGGTGTTTATAAATATAGATTAGCAGATCTTTAATAAAACGTTTTTTCAAAGGCAATATTTTAATTTCGTGAAATGGTAAGTCTGAGGGATAACTGCTACATCTTCGAAAGCCAGCTTTTAGAATTGACTTTTGAATAATTTCAAGCCTATTGATGTGCGTGCGATAGGCTGCACCCCATGCAAGAATCCCATAAGAGAGACGGGATTGAACAAAAGCGAAATATGCCGATTTTAATTCACTGATATTAAGAACGTCTCCAAGGCGCCTGATTGCAAAAATATATTTTCCTGCAACTGCTCGTAAAGTAGTTCTTTACGTACTGAAAACTAATTGTAAAATACCTCTTTACTGCTCAGCAAGCGGTAAAGTACTTTACGCTCGCCAGCTGTTTTCTTTACGCTTCTGTTTTGATTTTGATGTCTTCTCATTGGTGGATCATGGAATCCGTGAAATTCACATAACCTCAAAAAAGGCGACCGCTAACCAAATCCGCGCATGGTCTGTGATGTTACAAACTACAAGCTTTTATTGTGTTGGAATCCAGAACTGCAGTTTTAGGAAAAATATTGTATGCAATTCGCGCGTGAAGCTTCTTTATCGCTCTCGCAAAATTACTGCGCTCCGCTACGCGTCGCGCAGTAAATGTTTTGGCTCGAGCGATAAAGTCGCGCTTCACGCTCTTAATACATAAATAACTATTTCGCAAAACATTTGAGAGATAGTTTATATGGTCTGACCATTTCAGTCGCGTAATCAAAGACTGCACCCAAGTACTTGAATGAAGAAACCTGTATATTTCCACATGCACAAGATCTGTTTGAATATTCATTACAATTATTAAATTTCCCAGATTGTAATCACCCTGAGGAGTCAGCGAAATTGGCATGAACTTGGTTTTTAAAATATTAAGAGATAAAATATTCTGATCCAGCCATTTCTTCACTACAGAAAGATCAGAGAGTGCATTATTTCTTGCTTCAAACCATGTTTTGTCCTTGATAAAAATTAGAGTATCATCAGCAAATAGAAATATTTTTCCACTCAAGTGTAGCTTTGAGATATTATTGATGTAAATCAAAAATAGCACTGGACCAAGGGTACTTCCCTGAACCACTCCAAAATCCACAGGTAACTGCTTACCATTCTCCCCACATACTGAGACATATTGCTGTCTACTTGATAGGTAGCTAATAAACCAATCAAGCGCCTTGCCCATTACACCTATGGCCCTTAATTTATTAAGGAGTTTTCCCCTATCCGCACTATCAAAGGCCTTTTTGAGGTCCAGAAATATTAGAAAGGCTTTCATACTCTGTGAAAGGGCACAGTGCAGTTTCCTACTTACATCAAACAGAACATCAGAAACGCTCTTGTCACTCCTGAAACCGTATTGGCGGTCTGTCAGAATATTATTTGCTTTCAAATAAGCAACGAGTTGCTCCCTAATTATTCTCTCAAGCACCTTCGAGAACATAATTAAAAGTGAAATTGGACGGAAGTTATTCTTATCAGTGTGAGTACCCGATTTATAAAGAGGGAAAACTTTGGCAATCTTAAAGATATCTGGAAAACCTCCATTTTCCAGACTTAAATTTATTATATACAGAAGAGGTTTAAGGAAAATATGGATATTATCTTTCAATAAGGAGGCCAAGACTCCATCATAACCGGGCGCTGACCCTCCCCACATTGAAGTCACATGTCTTATAATGTCAAGGTCAGACACAGCTTGAAATTTAAATTCTGTGCATGGCACAAAGTCAGCATCATCCACAATCAATGCACCACCTGAGTTATGTAAGTCTAGCAACCAAAATAAGAATTACTCTAATCTAAATGTTAATGAATGAATGAATAATTTTTATTAGTCAAAAGTACGCAACATTTCTTACATAAAAAAATCTCTTGCAATTTAATCTAATCTAATAAAAAGGTTTGCATCCCGAGGCTACGTAGAGCATGTGTGGGATGGTACACATGAAGATATAATAAAAGGGCATATGCTCTAGAACAGAGAGAATAGAATAGACTAATTCTAAATGTAATTAAACAAGGAAATCATAAAATACATTGACAGTGTCAGGAGAAAGAAGGTATGATATTATCGTTTACAAAAAATGGTTTCCCTCTGTATGACTCTTATGTTATTAGGAAGGCTATTATAAAACTTGGGTGCAAGATAAATATTGTCCAGTCCAGTCTATCATA
This sequence comes from Conomelus anceps, assembly GCA_948455865.1. Taxonomy (NCBI): domain Eukaryota; kingdom Metazoa; phylum Arthropoda; class Insecta; order Hemiptera; family Delphacidae; genus Conomelus; species Conomelus anceps. The sequence continues at coordinate 33,834,735 of OX418217.1, forward strand.
TCCACTTCCAAGCCTTGGTATACCAAGTTTCCGTACTCCTAGTTGCTGCATTCTGTCCCTCAGCTGAACCATGCAACTCCACAATGTGTCATATGATGATTTCATCTCAGGTTGTCCCTTAGTCATCACCAGGTAGAAGAGATGTTGACCATGCCGCTGCAGATGAAGAACATTTCCTTCCGCAGGTCCTTGTTGTTCCAGGTCTCTTGAGACCACCGAACTTCTTCCTGAAGACTGTAGCAATGCTTCGAGATTCTGCTAAGTTACTGATGATCGCAGTTCAGTACCAGGTGGGAAAATGATGCAGGCAAGTGGAAGGGATCAGGGATCTGTTCACCCTGCCCAAGGAGTATGCACTGCGTAATTTTTTGAATTCCATTTGTAGGGAATTGCAAATATGTAAAATGCGCCTCCACCATTTGTAGGGAAATGCAGTTATGAAAAGGCGTCTCCAATCATTTGTAACGTATTGTACGAGTAATTAAATTATCATATTTCTGATTTCAAAATTGGGGGCTCCACCACTTCCCAGAAGGGAAGAAAATGTACAAATGATGGGAGATGCGTTGCTGTAGATGGTAGAGCAAAAATATTTAGCAGAATCTTGAGGCATTGCTAGCCTACAGTCTTCAGGAAGAAGTCTGGTGGTCTCAGAGACCTGAAACAACAAGGTTTCAAGACCTTGAAACGTGAAGATTCATTTAAACAGGATTTTCAATTATTTTCGGCAAAAAGTAATTTTTACCTTTTGTCTTTGTTTTTTTACGTTGATCTTTGTTGAGATATGTATCATTCCATCTACTCTCACGGGGTTCTAAGGAACATAAAAGTCTATCTTGGAGGATGGTTAGGAATTATATGTTAATTTTGTTTTTTAGGGCTAGCATTTTGATTGAGTTCATGGTCCAAGACTTGTCTCTTCAAGTGCCATAAAACCAGTGAATGATAATTCAATAAATATTCCAGAACAAGGTAAAATTAAATAGAGTTCTCTAGACTCACATCTATTTTTCTCTTACCGATTCAAACGCTTAATTTTTTTCAGGGTGACCAAGAAGTTGTCTTTGAAGAAGGAACTGTTTCTCAGGGAAAGAAAGTTGTTGACAAACATAAGGAGGAAAAGACAGGTAAACAGCATCTTATTAGAACGTTGCCTACACATTAGTGTCATTTTATATTAGAAAGAGTGACGTAATTTGATTGGTGAATCGTTCAAAGTAGAATTGGTTCTCGTTACAAATTAGTATGTACGGCGGCTGGTGGCGGCTGGTGCTTGAGAATGTTGGTAGTTTCATTGCTTAATATTTATTTAGATTATAATTATAGTGCCATCAATTCAGTTTGAGAGTTCTGATTCATACTCTTCGTACTTTGTTAGGAGTGTTTGATCAATAGAAATGTACTAACTCTTAAGAATCCAACAACGCACGATTTTCTACTCACCATTATTTGAATCCACTCGTCTCTCTTTCAAATTGGATAATTTGATAATACCTTTTAATTGAATTCTGTTATGTCCATGATAAAAGCTCCTTCTCAATAGGAATCATACATAGCCAATGCCAACATTTAAGGGAGCCACGGCTCTTCTGACAGCAATAATTGCCAGAGCCAAAGATCTTCTTCAAGATGTGTATATAGCCCAGGCAAATTAAACAAAAAAAAGGCAGTGGTGGTCAAAAATTGGTACAAAGCTGGAATATGGGGCAATAGTTCCATGGCTGTTACACTTTTTAGATTACAGAAAAAAGCCATACGAATCATTTGCCACGCTCCACCACGTGCAACTTTTAAACTTCTCTTCCAAGAACTGGGATTATTAATTCTTCTATCTCTGTATGTATATGTGTGTCTGATAAATATGAAAAAAAATTCAGATAGATTTATTCTAAATAGTAACTTTCATACTTATTCAACAAGAGGCAGGCAGAATATCAGAGTGGATTCTTATCATTTGGCGGGTGCACAGAGTAATTGGAGGTACATGTCTGTGAAATTATTTAATAAACTGCCCCTGCAGATCAAAAATATGAATGTGAAAGGGTTCAAATCTCATGTGAAGGATCACTCTTGAGAAGCTGCCTGTACTCGGTTGAAGAATATTTTAGTTTGAACTTGACAAATATGTGATTTTAAATAGTGTACTTGAATGATATTGATGACTGTCTCATCTGATAGCTTAATTTTTTTTTGTTTTTGCAATGTATGTAGGATACCTATTCTTCTTTTTGTGACTGACTCTTGTCAACATTTGTGTAATGTGTAATTTGTGCCTGTACCTGACTATGTCTACTGTACCTTATGCTGTACTTACTGACAATAAACTGATTGATTGATTGAATTATTTTTAATCCACTCTAGGCATCCCAGAAAGGATTCCTTCAAGTTTGCGAAAAATCTGGCTTGTGCATAACTTTTGAGGGCAACTGTAAGTCAGCTGACAAGATTCCTAGTCCACAGACAGTTGTTTTTCCTCTTGTGCAGCTCACAACTTATGCTAAACCTGATGAACTTGACCTTCTCCAATGAATGATTCATTGAACAAACTTATGCTTGTTATTTTTTCTATCTTTGTCATATTCTTTATCTTTGTATTCGAATGCGATGTGCAAAGAATCATAAATGAATAAATGTAGTACAGAACTGGTGTAAAATTATAGATTTTTATTTATTAATCATATTATGTCCCTTAGTCACCACACCTTCCTATGTTTATTCATAAATTCTGTTTATTTTTCAGAAGGAACTCTTACTTCCTGGGAAGTATGTAACTACACTTTGAAGTTCTTGGTTGATAGAATGATCGAACTTGGAGCCAGTAAAGACCTCAAACCGATAGTTCTGCAATTGTGGGCTACATATTTAGCTCGGCTTCAAATAGCATTTTGCTCTTCAGAGAATGTAGTACATGTTACTCTTGCTACAAGAAACCGGTGAGTTTAAGTTTAACCATGGAAATTCAACCTATTTCATCATTGCTCATAATAAATTCATTTATGAAAAACCCAGATCAACTGCTTCATTGTCATCATTCGATAGGTGATTGTAATTCTGATGGAAAAGTTCTGATCTGGTGTGAAACTCCGATATGACGAATAAAATATCAAGTTTATTGTTTGCGTAATAGTATGCATTTTGTTTTATATTTCTATTATTTATGCTTTCGTGATTGTGTGCTAATACTGAATTCATTTCTTTAGATGTAAGTAAATACTGCCACTTACCCTTGGATAACTGGATTCTTGAGACTAGTAAGGTCGACAATAATATGACAATCTAATATTAAAACTGACACTGTATTTCACTTTTATATATTGTTTACTCACTTATATTGGAGATGCTAGAGGGATGCATTTCACTTCTGAAAAGAAGCTTCGTCAGTCTGCTTTCTGAAGCTTTTCAGAAGTGAAATGCATATACCCAGCATCTCCAATATAAGTAAGTAAAACAATATATAAAAGTGAAATACAGTGTCAGTTTTAATATTAGATTGTTTATTAAGTATTTCGTCATGGAAAACATCACAGAAGACAATAATATGACTGCATCTCTGGCTTGTCATTAAGACCAAAGAATTATATCAAATTGATGTTTTTAAATTATTTGAAAATAATTTGTTTTTAAATTATTTTAAAAAATGATTTGATTTTTCATCTTTACTTAATTCTGCTTTTTTCGATATTATAGTTTTGCATGCTTGTTTATCAAACTATTTTAAAGTTCAGTTCTATTAGAAGTCTGACTTGCAAGGGACAAATGAATGAATTTATTACCATACTTTAATCAAAATCCATTTTATTGCTTCTTACGGCATTCCCTTTATTTAATTTCTATCCTCAACATCACCGAATTTGTTGACTATATAATTCTCATTGCACATTGGAACCTTATCCATCAACATAACTTTGGAATGATCATTGCTTTCCTTTTAACTTTCATTCCACTAGATTCATCCATCCCACATTAGCTAATGTCAAGTGATCAAGAGTCTGCGAATTTCGTCCAAACTTCGTCATTTTGTGTATGCATCACTTTGGATCAGGGATGGAGTCCTTGGATATCACCCATCAGATTCAGTCGAGTTTAGAATTTTCTACTTTGGAATCTTTTTCATTTACAGTGATTCATTTTAATAATTTTTTTTTTGGTCTACAATGAATGAATAAGCATTATTAATTTCTTTTTTTTTGTTAATAATGAATGAAAAACAGTATTAATCACCTTTTTCTTAGATATTTATCATTTACAGTAGCTAATTTTGAGTAATTTTTCTTTTTTGGTTCATAATGAAAGTGGTATCAATTACATTTTTCAGAGATATCAAAGTTTTAACCGGCAAAGGTACAAAGAAACCTGGTAAAAAGAAAAGCTCTACATATTTTGCAACTAAACAGAATTTACTTAAAAGAAAAAAGATGAAAAAAGCTCAATCGAAAAGATTAGATACGTTTGATGAATCTGAGCCAAATCTAAATCAATCGAGAAAGAGACAACTTACTAAGTTCAAAGTAAGTAAATTATGCTCATACTGCTTTAAAAGTCATTTAAGATCTTTGACTATTAAATTATTCACGATATAATTTTATTTTGAAAATAGTAGTAAATCAATTTACAATTGATATTGAATGATATCTGATAAGTAGTGCTCTAGTGAAAAAACCAATAAATAATTGGGCTGTGTTTACTTTTTACTCGTGAGACGATTCTGTATTATTCTCTCGTTTTTTCCTGAGTCCTATGTTTTTACAATTCTATTTTTTCAGTTGAGTGCATGTTGAATACAAGTATACAATACAAGTTTACACAGATACTTTAAACGCTTTCATTTTTATTCATTTCATTATCTTTCTTTTTTCAAAAATGGCAAATCACAAGTGCAAAATAGGTATTAAAACTTTCAAAGAATTAAAGTAATGAGGAATAATAGCTATTTACAAAAAAATATGAATACAAGGAATATTGTATCTAAAAAACCTTGATTGGATAATGGATCTACTTTTACATTAATCTTTTCACCTTTGATTGAACTTTTTTCCAGAGGAAAATTGCAGCTGCTGAGTATTCGCAGTCTCAGGATTTCATTGAGGAATCTAGTCAAATTCTTTCCCAAACTCAAACTTTGGATAGCATTGGAGACACCACAACAGATAAAGACACTCGTCGGTTAGTATCATTAGAATGCTAAAGCGGCACTTGAAATATTTTCTTATTAGTTTCTAGAAGTTGGAGGTTTAAAACTATTTATTTATCTGTGTACTTCTACCAACTAATGTAAGGCATGCTCAAGATGTTACTATATTCTTTATAATAATTCGTACTCATGAGAGAAATTTCTGTTGAAGACTTTCTGACCTGCTTCAAAATATGAGAAAAAGGTATTAAATGCTAATTGGAATGACAGAAAAACCAGAATTATTATAGTAAAATGTGAAATATATATACAATAACTTATGCACTTGCGTTCAAAATCTTAAAAAGTGAATGCATGGATAAATAGAAACGAAGAGCATTATTGTCTGAGGTAAAAGTGTGGCTTTCTCCAGTCTCTGAATTAGTTACTGTAAAGTAAGCACAAGATGTAGAACGAAGAACCATTTAATAAGTGTTTTACACAAACAAGATATACAAGACACAACAGTTGCTAAGTGATGATAACAACAGCTGATACTACAGTTACTTTAAATTTTTATCAATTATCCTGATAGTTCCCAAGACGATGGGTATGCTGTGCTGTAGTGCGATACATTTATTAGCTGATACGTTGAGATGCCAGATATCTTGTCTTGAAATAAATGAAGAAGTTCAACAGGACTAGTCCAACTAAACAATTAAGAATAGGAAAAACATATTATTCTTGATTTTTTTAAAACTAAGTTGGAGCCTTAATGATAAGATTGACATCATTTCGTGTTGAACTCTCAAATCTTCTCTACAGTTTTGCTTATTAGTTAGATTTTTTTGAAGTATTGATCCTATCAATGCATCTTTTTCTCTTCTATCATTTTATAAATTATAAGCAACTGAAATAAATTTTTCAGAAATAATATTTTTTCAAAGGGTTATTTGAACGCCTTAAACTACTTAATGCTTTTCTACTTATTGTAAAATAAATGCTTTTGAAGTTCATATCAAATTAACACTTTTCCATTGCCAAATCTTATTTCATGTTTTGTTTCAGATTGATTATGAATAGACAGTCAAAATTATATTGGAAAGCCATGAAAACTGAGATGGTTGGTAAATCGCTTTCAGAGAAAAAGAAATTCATGCGGAAAGTCCTCAATAGGCAAAGAAAAACATGCCAGAATATAACCATTTCATCTGTTTGGGCTTTACTACAACTTGGCATGATTCTTTCTCGACAAAAAGCAACTTTGAGTGACACAATAAGGTAAAATATTTGATTTTGGAAAATTATTCAAATTTATATATTATTCACCAAATGGTGATATCACTATTCTTCAAATATTACTGATCAACATGTTTTTCAATTATTCTTCAACACGCCATAGACTTCTAGTTATTTAACTCTGTGTACGTCTAGCTGAATCGAAGTAATACACAGTATAAACTTATTTATGAATGTGGATTCACGTAAGAATGTACAGTGTATTATGTGTGGCAGCAAATCATCAAATAGTACATCTTACATACTCCATACTGTTCTAAACAGGTTTTAGAGATTGTCGCTTATTGCAGTTACATGGTAAGGACTGTGTCAAGTTGAGCAGTGTATGTGTTGGCTGGTGTACTTCTATGTGGGATCAAGGCACAAGAGCTTGGAAGGTAATATAATATAAAAAGTTGAATTTTCAAACACTAAAAGAAAGGATTGAAGAAGAGTTATGAGAAATATGGCTCTTGGAGCCGGTGGAGAACATCAGAGAAGGTATGAATTTTGTACCTGATATCAAGTTACCAGTTTCAGAGATTGTTGCTTATCAGAGTTACAGGATATGGACCATGTCCAGTAAAGCAGTGTATGCATTGGCTGATGAACAGATATTCATCTGGAATCAAGAGCTTGGAAGGAAATATAATTTCAAAGGTTGGTCAATTGAACTCCAAAAGAAAGGAACAGATTGAAGAAGAGTTATGGAAAATGTGGCAGGTGGAGAACATCAGAAAAAGGAAGAAGCCTGTACCTGATAACTTGTTACCTGAGTGCTATCTATATACAAAGTATCCAAAGATTATCATTATTCCAAAGTTTTTCATGCTATGTCACTGCTTATTAAACTTCTGAAATAGTAGACCTATGATTTGGTCGTCGTATTAAAGGCTTTGAATAGTATTATATTGTTACAGGTTGTCACTATAATAATACTTGAAAGTAGCACACAAACTTTATTTACACAATTAAATTAACAGTAGACATTAATCACATAGTGATTATCACTCAAAAAATCATTAAAACAGTTCAATAACTTCTAACTAGCAAAGAATATCTTAATAACAAGATTAATTACTGTCTAAAACTAATAAACCATCAGGTAGGCGATCAATAACAATTAATAAATGTCCAAACAACTGTTCAATCTACTCAATAATAATCCCTGAACGTACTGACACTAGTCCAAAAGAAGTTCTGTTATCACTAATAATCCAATCACAACTATTGCCATAGTTATCCTCACACTAATCGCCGAAATGCACTGTACTCTTTATAGTCACAATATACTGTACTAAGCATAGAATGAAGTTTGAAGAACTGGAACTGACTCAAAGTTGCTTTCACCAGAGCGTGTTTTTCACTGACTCTCTACCAGTGTGCATTTAGGCTCAACCTTTGCTACCAGATAGTACCTGGGCCGTCATTTATGATTCCTTAGTTTACACAGTAGATTCGAGAACAGCGTAGAATCGTCCAGCAGCATATATAATGTTCAAGAGAGAATGGGGAAGTAGATGGAGAAAGAAATTGTAAGCATCAAATTGTTTATGCTAGCACTTTTACTCTAGACTCCAGACCACTGTGAAAATAAACAACGCAGTGATCATTCACTCTTGAGCTAAAGCACATTGTTTATACTTGAAGGCCGCCCATCCATTCTCCTGACCGATCGCCTGTAACACTATTGTAATAAATTATGCGAGAAATATCAATAATAATTTTCGCATGCTTTTGAATTATGACCAAACTTGCAGACATTTTGTTGGATGTTGGACTATTATTATACAAATGCACCTAAAAATGATATTTTCGGATTAAAATCAATTTAATAACATGATTGTGCGTTTCAAATTTTATTATTAATTTTTTTGATAAATATTGAAATTAATGACATTTTTCACAGATGGAATTTGGAAGGCCACATTTCTCACAGCGATGTTATAGAACTTCTGCCTTTTGAATTTCAAGGAGAATATTTAAATAAGCTTCTTCATAATCACAGGTTGACACACACAGCTTTGAAAGAGACAATGACTAGGATAGCAAACTTCGTTTCTGTCACTCATTTCCCGTCGATTGACTTCAATGAGCTGATTGCCAGATACATGAAAGAACTAAATTTACCAGGTATTTTTAAAAAATTACATAAGTATCAAATCAAATCAAATTGGTTTTTATTTTCCATGACAACACATTACAAGAATTAAACATACAATAACGTTACATCTTCTGCAAACAAATAATGATAAATAAAACTTACAGTTGAAATTAAATAATTAATCGGATTAATCCTAATAACCAAATCCAACTGAAATACAACATAGATACAGAAAATACAACACCATTTTTGAGAAACTTCATGAAAGCTCTCCACAAAGGCGAAGCCTGTGTGTGGAAGAGGGTCTTGACAATAATTGGCTAACGTTGGATTGTTCTCGTACCTGCATCAATCAAATTCTTGGGTAAACCACATATTAATATCGGAAAAGATTTAGAGTCAAACTTGGACCATCAATACACATTTACTTTATCTATACAATGAATGGATTATCTCTTCTATATTCGTTCTCCCACTCTCCTTTAACCAATCGTTAACAATTTTTTTATAAATATATTTGCATTTACCTTCAGTATTACGTAGATTTTCAGGCAGGTTTCTATACAGAGTGTGTGCTATATAATAAGTATTTGTAGTGGAATGAGTTTTGACTAGCCTTGGAACTTGGATTCCTATTGCTTCTGACGAACGAGTTCGATAGCTGTGCTCTATTTTCTTGAACATATCTTTATGATTTTTGTACATGTATAACAATATATTTCTTACATAGATTTGTCTTATACTTAAAACATTAAATTCTTTAAAAATTTCATCAGAGGGAGTGCGTATACTTTTTCTTAATGCTGTTTTGATAATAGATTTCTGTGTAATTTCCAAGGGTTGTAGTAATGTTTTATAGGCTCCCCCATAAGCCAAAATTCCCACTTCGATAAGTGACTGAACATAAGCAAAATAAATATTTCTTAGCTCATTTAGTGATAGAATTTTGTTTAATTTGTAAAAAATATAAATAGCTTTGCGAATTTTACTTTTCAAGAATGCAATGTGGGCCGACCAATTCAGTTTCTCATCTATCATTACTCCTAAATATTTATAATTAACTACTCTTTCAATCGATTCACAGTTGCATTGTGTATTAGTAGGTTCAGAACAAGAATGACTGTAGAATAATGTTGTTAATCCTGCCTTCATGCCTCCTTCTAGAAAAAATTTCTATAAATTTAGACTTCTTAATATTCAAAGTTAAAATGTTATTATCAAACCATTTCTTCAAGAGATGGAGATCCGATGTAGCGTTCTGGTACAGTTCTTGTTCATTTTATGTATTGCTGTGTCGTCAGCGAATAAAAATAGATTTCCCTTGATTGGTAATTTTGACAAATTATTAACATAGATTAAAAATAGTAAGGGCCCCAAAGTACTACCTTGGACCACACCATACTCTATTAAATTTAGTTTACTATCTACTCCTAATATTTGAACTATTTGTTTTCTATCAGAAAGATAACTTTGAACCATTGATATGATATATCACGAATTCCCATCAAATCAAGCTTTTTCAGCAGTTTTTGTCGATCAATAATATTTAAATCAAGTATCAATAATATTTATCGTTGAAAATATGTTAGATATTTTTAGTTGATCGATCGTAGTGAGGACTCAGTTTTAACTCGACCGCTTTTAATTAAGAGCTGCTAAAATGCATAGCAACCCTTTATTAGGTACTAGCTGGCCCGACGCGCGTTGCTGAGTTCTCATAAAAAATTCTTGATTTTATTATTTGTCACCGCCCACTGAGGTTACATTTCAAATTTCAACCTTCTAGGACTATTAGGGAAGAAGTTAGTCCTAGGGCTCTTCCAGCTGATCAGAGAGGCCTCCTCCGTTGTTTTCTTACACAGTAAGACCTTACTCACCACCTCTCAATGAACATTTAAAATTTAAACCTTCCACGACTATTAGGGTAGAAGCTAGGTTTTTTATTTTATTATTCGCCACCTCCTACTAAGAATACATTTCAAATTTCTAAGCTGCATTGGTTAACAGATGTCATAAACCCGGCATAATTAATTACATTTCATCATACCCAGTCATATGTTTCCTACATACTGCAAGGCTCCGATTGCACGGTATCCTACATGCAAAGTTTTTGCGTTCCAGACAGCGTAAATAACGCCGCTAAGGGTCTGCCATATGATTAAAAACTGTTCCTTTAAGCTGTTTGGCCGGCAAGTTCAGTAGGTTAGGTGAATGATGATTTGCAAAACACACAAACAGCTTGTCCATCGAAACAGCGTGTACAGCAGATCGAAAAATTTCAAATTATTTTCCATATGATTAAAAGATCCCAGTAAGCTAGCTAGCCATGTACCCGTGCATAGGCAAAACTTTAACCCCCTAAAATTGCGAATTTTGAAAAATCCTTTCTTATTGCACGGTGAAATCCTATAAGGATTGTTCATACGAAATTTCAAGTTCATAGGCCTAGTAGTTTTGGCTCTGCGTTGTTGAGTGAGTCAGGGTATCATCCTTTTATAGATAGAGATAAGGAGTGATTTCTAGGAAGCGTCAGAAGTTTTGAACTTTTCAAATATTGATTTTTGCAGTTCTGTCATTAATGAAAGATTGGTCACTGAAAAAAGTCAAAAGTGCTCTTGAACTTTCTTCAAAAATATCACCTTTGAGAGATGAGTGTTGGGCGAGGGAAGTCAGGGAACAAAGCATATAACATGTACGTTATAAAAGTGAAGCAGGCATGAAAGCATAGATATTTCTAAACATTAAATTCTGACACTTTTTTGCTAACTGTTCTGCAAAATGTCAGAAACTATAATACCATGTGTTATTCTGCAGTACATCCCGGGTTGGATTCCAGTTCTGACCAAAATATTTGTCTGTATTTGACTGTATAAAACAGTCGATAAGTGATGCCAGAGACCCTGTACTTATTCCACAACGATCAGAAAACTCTGACACCAGATCCGAGGCAGCCAGGTCATACATTATTATTTTGTTTTCTTTTTATTAAAATCTTAAGTAAACATTTTATGGCCGATTTCGAACTATTGTCATGATTATTATTAATCTATTTATTCAAATCTAAAGTAAATATATACGTATATATAACGTATATACAGAATGTCCCATGTAAGGTGTAAAAGCCGGTTACCAGAGATTCTACATAAAATTTCTGACAAAAAATGTTCAGTGTCGTTATTGAAATGGGGCCTTTGTTTTCGAGATATCCCGATTAAAAGACGTTTTCGAGATACGCTCACTTCCCGCCATTAAATGCTCAATAACTCAAAAACTACTGATCGGATTGGAATTATGATGACATTGTTGGAAAGAGCACAACATTTCACTACTGATACGTATTTTCAATATGTAACCCGATCATTTAGGGTGCCTTTTTTAGGGGTCAAAGTTAAGAAAGTGAATTTTCCGAAATCTCACTGAAATTTCAAAGCGATTATTCTTGATTTGTTTTCAGGGTGACATAATGGAAATTTTTACATGAAAAACTTCCTCATTTCTTAAGCTTCAAAATGAGCCTAAAATGTTTCAAATTGATGAATTGCAAATGCTCGAAAATTGTAAAAAACTGTTACAAGTCCACAAGAGTTAATTTCTAAGGGACTAGAGTTGAGAGAGTAGAAATTTGATTTCAAAATCCTGTTGTAATCAGATGTTTGTCAGAAATTTTATGTAGAATCTCTGGTAACCGGCTTTTACACCTTACATGGGACACTCGGTATACGTATATAGAGCTATAAACATAACCGATTTCCACTGTAGGTGACTATACAGTAAACATTAGCCGACCGAAATGGCGTCAATGACACTGACATTACGTCAGTTCACTTTTTCGGCGCTATGCTTCCTCCACTTTCTTATACATCCATGTGTTGAAAAATTATTCTTGTAAATCAAGAGTCTCCAACAACACTAACAAGGGAAAACGGATAGAGGACAAGTCCGGGGTACACTTCACTTCAAATCCCGATGCTTTTATTTAGGATAACTTTGGATTCACGTGTTGGAACATTTTAAAATGCTTCGACTGCACAGAACTAATTAAATTTCGTTTTAAAACTATGCAACTGAATAAAATAATCATTTAAACTCTTCATCATAAACCTAACTTCCTGGATTTCTTGTTCCATAACGATCTGCGTTGTTAATATTAACTTTTTGTTGTATATTTAACGACTTGCAGTCAGTTTTATATTGTAAATATATCATAAATGTTGTAGGCTGTATAGTTTATAATTATAATAATTAATATACAGATTAATAAATGTCCGGTGGTTCGGAACCCACCTAAAATAGTAGGTCCACCATGTTCCCCGTAACATGGCTCAAACGGCGAGGTGGAACTACCCGTAAGGGTCTCCCCACCATTAAAAGCCATACGCTTATTATTATTATTATCATAAATGTACTCACATTAGACCTAATTTGAGTACATTTATTATATATTCACAATATAAAACTGACTGCAAGTCGTTGAATTTACGACAAAAAGTTAATATAAACCCAACCTATATAGAAAGTAAAAGTGTAGGGGCTGGCAGTTCATAAAAGTAGCCATGTTGTGTTGAAAATAAAAAAGTTAAATTTTGAATTTTATTTCGTAGTTTGATAAGTTGATGAAATCAGGTTGGGGCGGGGTGAGACATGGGAAGGTATGAGGCTTTTGTGTTACCCAAACCTGCACTACGAAATTAGGCCCTACCGGTCAAATTAAACGTACTGAAGTTAACAAATAAAAACTTGAGTGGACTGCATACTGGTGATGCAATTATTGCCTCTGCGATGAGCACATGCAATATCTACGAGTTTCTGTGCTTTATTGACTTTTCTATTGTTTAATGAAATCTAGCCTTTGTATGCAGAGGGCATAGCTCTATTACACTGAACCACCCTCAATGGCTCAATCACGTAATTTCATGAAGAATGAGTAATGAAAATGAACTTTTTGTCGACTGGCGCAAGCAGCAGGGCATCCTGCCTTGTACATTGTCCTTTGTCCCGTGTCTGTTTTGTTTAAAACCAAAGCTTAAACTACAACTAAGAATTTGATGTTTATGCTTTTTGTGAATATGAGAGTATCTTGACTTTTTGTGCCAATAAGCTTGACTCAATATAAATAAACATCAATAATATTAATTTTATCTTATTTTTACAGAAGAGCTCCAGAAGAAAGTGCTTGTACTATTTATATTATTAAAACCAAATAAGTACTTTTCCGACAAAGTATTAGCATTCGACTGTGAAGCAATTACCATGGCATACATTATTATCACCCTGAAGCTTTTCTTTGGTTTGGATGGAAAAACAGAATTTCTTTTATCAAAACTATCCAATCATCTAAACAGGTAAGTTTTATTTCATGTTGGATGAATTCTTTTAAATTCCAAGCAGTCTTACATTGAAAAAATAATATTTTTTTACTATTTACTTTTTTTATGATGCCGACATGAGTCTTGATACTTGATACTTGAAAGTATCCCACTGGAAACGCAGCTGCGTCGTGGTCGTCATTGTTTTGTTAAGCCTCTACTCAAGGAACTCCTTTACCGAGTAGTATGGTCTATCCATCAAATATTTCTTCAGAGCCTCCTTGAATTTGTCCACTCTTTCAATTTTCCGTATAGCAGCTGGAACCTTATTATATATCTTGGTGCATAAAAATGTAGGCCCATCCCTCCCTAGAGATGATGTCACTTGTGGTATGTGAATATTTCCTATTTGTCTTGTCAGGTACTGGTGTATTTCCTCATTTGTCCTAAACATTTCGGGCTTTCTTTTCACAATTATTGCAGACTCCAAAATATACATAGCCGGTAATGTCAAAACCCTTAATTGCAGGAAAAGGGGTCTACAATGTGCTAAATATGGTGCATTACATATTGCTCCGATAATGCGCTTTTGCAACAAAAAATCCTATTTGCCAGTGAACTTCCACCCCATATAGATATGCCATAATTAGTTATGCTGTTGAAACATCCATAATAAACCTTCATCAATACATCCTGGTCCACAACTGGCAACAACCTACGAATCACGTAGCAGATCGATGTCAATTTTGATGAAATGTGGTCGATATGCTGTTGCCATCTAAGGTTATTGCTTATAGTGATTCCAATGTATTTTGTTGAATCACTCACTGAGATACTGCTGCCATCCAGCCTAAGCAGTGGTGAGTAGTCAGGCTTCTGTAAGGCAGCCTGAGTGTATGGTTTATAAGATGACACAAAATATGCCAGGCTGAGATAGGGGCTCTAACTGATTACACCACTCCAAATGAGCTTTTTCGACTTTCATGTTACTCATTTATTCATTTACTATTCCACAATTTTCGCTTGGTTTGATAAAGACTCATAGTGACACAAAAGCAATAAAAGTTGTCTTCTACAATAAGGCTACAGAAATAAAACTTACGCTTAGTTTTTGCCATCATGAAAAAAAGCATTTATCAAAATATAGATATACTATTACTATTAGCCAAAGTTCACAATTTTCACAAAAGTCTGTTTTTCTATTCTTACTTATTGAAGTGTCCGGTTATTCCAGATTTAAAGGTTCTATCCAATAAGCCTTGTGCATGACGCTCAGAGTGAATGTGCAACTTATCTTCAGGCCTTCCTGATGTTAGCTGATCACTTCCAGCGTTTCTTCTCATATCACATCTAGTTTCTTCAAATCATTGAAATACCTCAAACACTAGGTATCTAAAATGGCATACTACGATATTTTCTTATTAAACCAGTACAGTATTTTTATTGTAATTTTCTTGTTGAATATCTATTTGTATTTATGTAGCTCATATCAATTGAATGAAAATATTTCTCAAGTAAATTCTTAAAACTGAGAGAATTTCTGATTTCTTGCATTAAAATATTTTGTTATTACGGATGATGCCAACATGAGTCTTGCGACTTTTGCGTGGGTAATGAAGTGAATGGGTGAATGATGAGAAAAATCCATGGCTGAATGAGATTCAAACCCATGGCTGCAGGAAACGCAGCAAGCCAGAGGCTTATCTAATCACAGATAAGTGATTTTATCAACTGTGCTGCCAGAGCCGCCATATACCTCACTATAATGTATGTTTTGTGTATAATCTTCTTCTTGTTGGTTGTTCATGTGGTAGATATCCACAATGTTTAAGACTTGGTATTTCCACAATCACATTTATTATGAATAAATGAGATTCTATAGTTTCGGCAGTCACTCAATCCTCATTCTCAATCAAACCAAAACTGAAATACATAGCAATTATGCACCCTACTGCTGCTAAGCGGCGGTATCGTGCCGCCGAGCGCTTCTCACTAGCGGCTCAGTATGAAACCACACAAAGAGAGTGACAACAAACTTCTATTTGTTTATTGACACAAAGTTGTTTATTACACTAGCAGTGAACGCAAAATCAGAGTTGAGTAATTATCTCCGCCATTAAAACTGTTTCTCCTCTTTCATTCAAGTTTTGTAGCACTACTTCAGAGTTCTGTGATTGGCTGAGGACAGAGACTTGACAAACCCATCACACACTAGATAGATTGAAAATGGTGTTGCTACCAAACCTGTAATTTATCGTTTATTAAGGACTCTTCAGGACCCTATTGAAATTGTGCTTTTCTGCCGGTCCACCCTGGCAATATCTTTTGAAATGGAAACTGTAAACACTTGAAAGTTAGTATATAGCTTCCTCCTAGTCCAAGAACCCTAAAATTAATTATGTTAAGAAATGGGTTAACACTTTTGCATCCAGCTATCCAGTTAGCTCAATTCAATTGCAAACAAACATTTAATACACAAGCAGTTAGCGGAGGCATCGAATCCCTCTCAATTTTTTTCAGTTCGAAAAGTTGATTATGAGTACATACTCTGTTCTATATCATAATTCAGTAGAAGCCTCGGATTTCATTAAAAAAAAAATTCAGTAGTTTTATTTTCAGAATAGAATATATGTCGGGTTTTTAATATCTCGTTGAATCAGTTTATTAATAATAATAATAATATTAATATAATGCTGCTGTGCCAATATTAAGTCTTATTCAATTTTCCAGTCTCTTGAAGAAAATTTATTGGTTCTCATTAAGAGCTGAAGGTAATTTTAATGAGGGGTTTTTTAAATTGTTTACTCTGTGTATAATAATTGTAGTTGTTCTAAAATGATTGTATTGTTTCAGGATTACTGGCCCCGATGGGAGTAAATATTTTTCATGGTCGGAATGGACTCGCTATATTGAGTGTAGAAAATGTGTAGTTGCTAATTTTCACTATCCAACAAGAATCACTCATTGTTCAAAATTGAAATCCATTCTGTCTGATAACAATTCATTTTTGAACTACATTCGTGAGAAAAAAATCATGGTCAGCAGTAAAACAAGTACGTAATTCACTCAAAAATTCCAATTTTCGTACAAAATTTGATATCCTATATACTATGCATAAGCTATATGCTAGTCAATAGCCACATGAATAGTTTATTGACTAGCACTATTAATAGTCTAGTGTAATCAAGACGTTTAATCTTTTCTCGATAAACCTCGCTTCAAGGAATTCAAGGAATTGCGAATATTTATCACTTTATTCAACTCTTCACAAATATTGCTAAGTCATCACTTAGCATAGATGATAGAGATTAGCAAAACTATTTAGGAATTAGAGTATTGATTATTAGAGAAACATTATACTCGACTCTATAGATGCTCAATAAATGAATAATTTTAAATAAGTTGAATTATTCCAACACTAAATTCCTTCATGACGTCGTATCCTTCAAAATCATTTATTATTATGATCAATGAAATTGAACAATTTTTTAATTGTCCCATTGAAAATTAATTCTCGTTGAAATAATGAGCCTTTATGTAAGGATTTAATGATGGTGAGGATTTAAGGTAGAATATAACTTATTACTCAGTAGGGAAATTTATTACCAGAAGTTTTTTTTTCTTGAGGATAAAGCCCACATAGGTCTGAGACCTGTGCGTGGGTAATGAGTTGGATGATGGTGACTTATGAGTTGGACCTACAGTTTTAGGTGGGTTCCGAACCACCGGGAAGTGATTTTCAGCAGAGAACAGTGTCTTTTTTGCTGGCCAATTTAATCGGTCACCGTTACAAACAGGACCTACGAGAACGCAGCTTATCTATCTGATTGAACAGATACCTGCTACGGCTCGCGGCTATCACTTCCCTAAATTTCAATACAAGTGCGCTAGACAAGTAAATGATTGAACACAGGAGCTGACTGTAGGAATATTAGCTATTAATATGCGTTAATGATTGGTCTGACCTCAGATGAAATATATACATATAAATATAGACTACTTTCTTGTATGAGGTATTATCTAAACAATAATGAATTAAACCAGACGTATGTCATTTTTTAAATATTTGAATCTGAATAAAATATATATTTTTCTGTTCTCTTCTCCATGTTATCACACAAGAAATGCGTTTGTGAAGACTAATTTGTAAATTGTGATGAGTGATAAAATTTTCTGTTGTCAATTATTCTTGTTGTATTGAAATTTATGCATGCTATTGAACGCTTCATCAATATTGCAAAAAATAATGGATAAAATTCGGTTAATTCCAACATCTCAATTTCTCGCTTGACTATATTTAAATCTGTTTTTAGAGAAAATTACGTTTGAAATAAATACCATAAAAATTTAAAAATTAGAATTTTTGAAACCATCAAAATAATATTTTAGAGTTGATAATTTATCCGAAAAATTTTTATGATGTATTTGGAAATAATAAATATGTTCAATTTTTCTTGTTTAGGTAAGACAACTGATTGGGAAAAGCATATAGTTCAGAGTTTTGAAGGACTGGGCATATCAAACAAATCTTCACCTGAATTCTTGCCATCTTTAACTCCTCTGTCAAGCAATGTTGACTCGTTGTTGAATGACAGGTCCTATCAATTCTCCTCGGCAGTCACAGATCTGTTATGTGAGAAGTTTACTAAACAACATTTGATTCTTCCAGACATGTAAGTGATTTCAAGAACGGAAAAGACAAAGTAAGTTAGGTCTGATAAGAAGGCTTAATTCCCCAACACAGGGAATCCATTATTGGCCAAAAAATACTCGATAATTGGGGCGTTGTTCTGATGAAATGTCAACAACTGTGGTTGCTTCCTTTTTTGCTTGCACTTGTAGTGTTACTATTTCCCCAAGATAATATTCTTCATTCACTGTTTGATAGTAACCCATTGAGATTGGCCAAATTTCCCATTTTATTGAGGTTCTTATCTGTTTTTGAAGGACGTCCTTCTAGATTTTGAATCTTTTATTGCTTAAAGCAGTTCTTTAGAATAATTTACTAGAAACCTCTTGTAGGTGACATACATTCATCTCTATAAACTTGTAACCAAAATTGTTTTATCACTCATATGAGAAATTTGAAAATCTACATAAATAACGGAGTAATGTAATCTAATTCAGGCTAATCTAATTATAATACCTTTGAAAACATTTCACTGAATAATTCGCGTTATCACGTTTTTTTTTTTAATTTTAATACCTGTCATCTTTCAACTAGGGACTGGTACATGATCCGACATTTATTTATTGATTTTACAGTTCTATGGATGAAACCTATTCCATTTATCACTAAATGGAGGTCCTAGAATTTTTGATTGAGTTAAATAATAGGTATATCTGCCACCTTTTCTGTAAAAAAAACGTTTCCGGACTTATGTCTGTATGAGCTTCTTTCTTTGTATTGATGAGAGGAATGAGTTGGCGCAGTAAGGCAGATTCCTTCTGAAACACTCTGTATTTCATAAAGTTATTTTTCATTTGAAATTTGTAGAATATTTTTCAATTGTATTAAATAATATCCAATAATAATTGTTCATTTAAACAGTCACTGAGTAGAATTTGATATCTTCTTCTTTCAAAAGTGGAATGGCTCTACAGTATCATTTGAATACTTTAAGATTTAAAATGTTTTCTCTATTTGATTTTCATTTTTTTCAGGTATGCTCGGTTAAGTAAGTCTTATAAACTTATTATTAACAGCAATCGTGAGAGTATTCGTCCAAGAACAGTTTCGAATTTCGAATCAATATCTGACGATCCCATACCACATTCATTTGAAAATTTTAATGTTGAGGCAGTAATCGTCGATGAGAGGAAAACAAATCTTTCTAAGGGCTCACTTGAAACTAGTGGAAAAACGTCATATTCACCAGATAAAATACGTGAATCGTCACCTAAAAGCACCAAGAGCCTAATTTCGAAGAAACGTAAGCGGCGATCGTCATTTTCTATTGATGTTTCAAAAATATCCCAACAACTTCTGGAGAATAGATTGAGTGAAGTTTCTTTCAACAAGGATTCTAGCCATGAAACTAGTGGGGAAACGTCATGCTCACCAGATAAATTACATGTATCGTCACCTAAAAGCACCAAGAGCCCAATTTCGAAGAAAAGTAAGCGGCGATCATCCTTTTCTATTGATGATATTAACGTTTCAAAAATAGCCAAACAACTTTTGAAGAATAGATTGAGTGAAGTTTCTTGCAGCAAGGATTTTAGTAATCTATCAATCAGCCTTGCTAGTAGTAGTTCCCGTGAAAACTTCAAAGGTGAGTCATTCACTGTTGATTATCCTTATGAACATTATTGGGTCCTGCATTTCCACAAATCTATTTCCAAACATGATTTTAAAAACTTGTCAAAACTGTTATTCCCAGTAACATTTTATTGGCTTCTACACGAATGCTCAAATATGATCAATGTATGTGCCGATGATTTATATTTATATGTTACCAAAGTTGAAAGAAATATGCAGACTCTTTTAAGTTGATTACTAATAGATTACAATTATTTATTCAAATTTTGATGTTGTAGCTGGGAATTGTATTTGAATGAAGGAGGAGTTGCAATAAAATAATCAGGAAAGACTTTTTAATGAAAAATAATGGACATCACATCACAATTACACCTTAGTAGAATTTTATTATCTGTGATTTATCTAGTGCATGTCTATGTGCTACAGTATCATTATACTCATGTTAACATGTAGAAAGTTATTTAAAAGTTTATGATAAATGCTATTTAACTAGTCGTTCACGGTGCGTAGGTTAGGTTAGGTTAGTGAGTTTTCCTATGTTGATCACGGTGTTACACAGGGAATCATTTTGGGACCCTAACTTTTTATAATCTACATTAATCTTGAATTGCTGAATATTGATGATATGTTTGTCTCTTATGCATATGATTGTTACTATCTGTAGTAGATCCGACTGTAATAATACTAATAGAATATCGGAAGTAGTATATTGTTGGATGTGTCAGAATAAATTGGTTCAAATATCTCAAAAACTAAATGCATTTCATAGTTTTTGCTAATCAAAGCGTATTCCGGATTATATTACTACTGTATTGTGATAAAAACACCTCTGTCGAATGAGCTGGCTTATCAAAATTATCTTGTAGTTGTATAACCCTTTGTATCATTGCCAATGAATAATTTAACAATTTGAATTGATCGTAAGAATTAAGTTATTTTGATTTTCGTATAAAATTATCTTGTAGTCGTATAACCCTTTGTATCATTGTCAATGCCGGCGTAACATGCAATAAAAAAGAATAGAACATAGAATCATGAGACATGTTCTTCGTATTTTTGCTAGACTGAGGTATTGCCACTTACAGCGTTATAGCTTCGGGTGGCACTTATGCCAACTATATAGCAAAGATTGCAACATTTCAGAATAGAATATTCTAAATATCGATAGGAGGCCTCTGAACAACAGACAGACATTTTTCTTCGAATCTGCCATGTTCAACTACTGTAAAATTGCGATTGAAGATTTGAACAAAATGAGCGTGACTAGAAACAATGATACTGATTGATTGACCAAGGCTAGGAATGAAATGGACAGAAGGAATTTCAATTTCATATCCAGCATACGAGCAAGTTGTTCAACAGTTGGCGGAGTAATTTGAGAGTACTTAAATCTCAACTGCGAATACCAAGATGATTTTGAGGATCTGGATAGAAAGTCATTGAGGGAAGAGCATACTATTAAAATGATGTAAAGAAACAGTGTCATAATGTTTTATTTCATTTTTGTTCTTGTTTTTAAATCTTCATTCCTTCTTTTCATCTATCCCTAATCTGGGGCGACTCATGTTACTGTAATTTTATTGCTTTGTACCTTCTACGTAAATTTTTTTAAAAGGACCCCGTAGCCTACAGATTGTTATATTTAAAATTTTTGTTACTTGTATTGTATTTTTTTTCTTGGATACACTGTTAATTATGTTAATTATGAAAAATTATTTTGTTGCTGTTTTGATAATTAATGAGATTCAAGAACAGACATAATTTTATGAATACTGCTGTATAATAATCTATAATTTATTAAATATAATTATTCTCCATCTGATCTGTGATAATAATAGCAGACTTTCTCAAAATAGTCTGAAGCCCCTTGACTCTTTTACAGTAATATTCTTTTCATTTTGTGTTTAACATTATTATTTCAGATGAAACATTTAAGAATTTGAATTGATTGTAAGAATTATTTTGATTTTTGTATAAAACTATCTTGTAGTCGTATAATTGCTCGTTACTAATGTTACAATTTATTGTAAATTTCAAGAATCCAAATTAAATTCTGTACCTTTCCTTCTAAGCTTGGATTGGTTTTGCTGTTCCTTGCACCCATGCAATATTGTGTTCGAATTTTATAAGAGCTGTGCAATAAATATTTGATTTAGAAATTTATTGTTGTTCTGTAAGTTCTTTATTAGATCAGAAATTCTTTAACTTATTAAAACAGCTTTTACCAAATGCTCGTTTTGCATTTGAATAGGCCTAGTACGAATAAGTATATTTGTGAATTTACTTACTCCTACAGTGCAACTTACTCCACAGTCCTACAATTTATTCGTTTTGAGAATAAAAAATATTACACAAAACTTGTAGATCAAGGCTATTACTACAAGTTTTATCTGTAAATATTTTGGGTACTTTCATAATTGAATAAATTATAGAAGAACAAAATTTTCATCCACAAAAACGCCAGTTTTTCTATTTATGAGACACGATAACTAATTTACTGTGCGTTTTGTAGAAAATACCTTCAGGTAAACATTTTAGAACATATGTGAATCATTTTAGGAAAACGTTCAGCGCCGTAATGTCAATATTGACGAATTTATGATCAAAACTTCGAAAAAAATTAACTTTTGAGGTTGAGCCCCCTCTTAAGAGGGAAAAATACTGGACACAACTTCTTTGGGGTGTGAGAAATGGTGTAACAAAGTTGAAAACCTCATTAGTTTTCTCTTTATTCTCTGTGTTTAGATTTAATATTGCAATAGTGTCACAGTCCTTCAAGTGGCGTCAATGTGACGATGGCGTTGTTTATTGCACAGTGGTCTGGTATAAAGTAAAGTACAAAATGGTCTGTTGTGGAGTAAACAATTTAATGCTTACAATTTCTCTCTCCGTCTACAGTCTCACTCTTTTTTACATTATATGTGCTGCTGTACGATTCTATATCCTGTTATGGAATTTACTGTGTAATCAAAGAAGTCATCAACGATGGTCCTAGATTTTTCCAGTAACAATTCTTTCATATACCAGCAAGCATTAACATATTATGAAGTTGCTGGTAGTCAGTCAGTGTTGATTCAGCAAGACCCCTGATGACAAGTTGATGACAGCTCTTCATATTGACAGTTTTATGTTCTTCTTTGTGACAGACTAAATGCAGTACAATACAGTGTTATATGTAGCGCAATTGTGTTTCAGCGTCTTAGTGTGAGAATAACATTTACAGTAATTGTGATAAGACTTTACAAAGGCTTTTGATAAGTTGAATCATAATATTCTGGTACAAAAGTTACATGCATTTGGACTTGGGTCACAATTCATCAGATTATTGAATAACTATTTTACTGGCAGGAAACAATATGTTCAACTACAAGGCTGCAAATCACATTGCTATTACAACCATTCAGGGGTTCCACAGGGATCGAACATGGGCCCTCTACTGTTTATCACATTTATCAATGATTTGTCTAATTGTTTAGAAAACACTAAATGCTTGATGTTTGCAGATGATGTAAAAATATTCCGTGAAATTCAACACCCACAGTCATGATTGTTTGCTGCTGCAGAGTGACATCAACAGAAATTTTGTGAGTCAGAAATTCAAATTTTTTTATTCATCTTTCATAACAAAGAAACACATCAACATCAGAAACATAAAAAAATACATCTGAAATATACAAAATTGAATACTAATTGATGCAGAAGTTATACAATAGTTCTATTCAATGGAAAGAGAAAAAAATTCCCACAAGACACAGAGTCTGAGCGTGGGCATGAGTTGCAAAAATCGTGTGAAAAACAAAAATACTCTACGGATTGATTAGAAAAATGTAAAGTAGTAAAACAGATAAATTATTAATACTAGGTGATTGAAAATTGAAGTATAATGAACAATGGTAATGGTAAATGACACTTAACTGAACGTTATAGCGAGTGTTGATATCATCTATAGCAAAAATACAACATCCATAGCAAAAATACAGCAAAAAGTTGAAATAGCATTTACTTAGTCTACAGACAATGGAATACAAGAAATAATTGTTTATAATAAATGAATAGAATAGATCAAAATATCAAGATTGCATTGAGATGTAAAATATGGCAATGAGAATTATATAGTGATAATTTATTGAATAAATGATGTAATAGAATTGAAGTCACAGCATATCCAATCATCAATATTTCTTTTTAGACGCCTACCCGGTTTTGAAATTATCAAGTTCTTTGGAATGATATTAAAAAGTCTGTAAAAAATGAATTGTTTTCTACAAATGGATAAATCTGTTCGGGGACATTCTACTCTTGAGCTCCTGATATTATATGGATTTGAGTGAATAACAAAAGAGGGCAAATTCTTGCTTATGTGTAGCAGTAAGCTTTTCACATAAAGTTGTTTTGATGTGAGTACATTGAGTTCTTCAAAAAGCTCACTACTGGGAGACAGCCAAGGTTTACCCAAGGCAGCTCGGAGTATATGTTTTTGTAAAACAAACATTTTTTTAAAATGACTATTGAATGCTCCGCCCCATAGTAAGATTCCATATTGAAGCACAGATTGTGCATATGCAAAGTAAATGAGCCTGATTATCTTTCTGTCCTTTAACTTATTAATATTATAGAATTTATGTATAATATGTTTCATACTTTGGCATTTGTCATTTATATGGTGCTTCCACCTTAAATGAGGATCCAATGTAACCCCTAGATACTTGACTTTCTGGACTTTTTCCAAAGATAGGCAGTTGCAAGGTAGTGGAAATGTTGTGCTGCAACTCGCTCTATGTATTCTAATACTCAAGTTAACATTTTGGGATCTAGTACTTTGAGAGAAAGTCATGAAAACACTCTTTTTTTAATTTAGGGTTAGCAAATGATTGGACAGCCAAGACCTCACATTCCTCAATCCATCCTCAGCACTCTGAACCATCTCATTCCATGATACACCTGTAAATGTTAAGGTTGTGTCATCAGCAAATGAGAGCACACATCCCTTTTCAATATGAAGCTTAAGTAGATCGTTGATGTAGATTAAAAAAAGAATTGGGGATAAAACAGTGCCTTGTGGAACCCCATATTCTAGTAAATTTCTATTATCTGTAATATTTTGGCGGTCTGAGTGGATAATCTGGGATCGCCCCTGTAAGTAGCTTCTGAAAAGGTCTAAGCAAACTCCACGAATCCCTATATTTTCCAGTTTTGTTAATAAGGTTGTATGTGGGACCGTATCGAAAGCTGTGGCTAAATCAAGGAAGACTGTAAGAGTTTTCATATCGTTTGAGAAATGTTTTATGATGATATTTATGAATTAAGTGGACAATTGCGTCATCAGTACTTTTGCTGCTTTGAAAGCCATATTGATTGTTGTGAATTATTTTGTGTTTATTTAGGTACGGTACTTCATTAGTCTAACTTTTAGTATTTTTTCAATTATTTTTGATAAACCACTAATTAAACTTATAGGTCGATAATTAGATGGATTCATGATGTCACCACCTTCATACTTATGAAGGTTTACTTATGAAGGCGGAGATTTTCTTCAAACAAGTATTGTTTATCCCATCTATTCCAGGAGAAGAGTTATTTTTGAGGTCGTTTATTGTTTCAATTATTTCGTCTTCACTAGTTGGAGTCAGAAAAAAGGAATTAAGTGGAGAAAAATTATTATCTGTGCTGCAATAGGGATGCCTAGAAGCATTAGGGTCTTTTGCATTCTCTGCTATTATATTTTCAGCAAACTTTTTGCCAATTTCTGCAAAATTTTTATTCAAAATTTGGGGTTCAATGTTTTCAGGCTGAGTTTTCTTTTTGTGATCTAATTAGTCATTAATATATTGCCATACTTTCCTGCTGTCATTTTTATGCTGAGATATTTTGTTTTCATAATAATTTAATTTAGTTTTTTTAAGCAGTTTATTTAGGACGTTCCTGTAATTTACATATTCATTTTTCAAAGCATAATTTGAAGGTTGTTTTGATAATCTTTTGTGCATTTTATCTCTAGTTCTTATAGCTTTTATTAATCCAGAACTGATCCAATTTTTAAGGGTCTCTAATTATGTGGCAACCTTTTTGTTTTATTGTAATATGACATTTTAGCTTACTTATGAAACTTTGCATCAGCTCTTCAATATTTGGGTTACTGTATACATCTTCCCAATTTTCATTCTGCAAATATTCAAGAAGTAAGGAGTAGTCAATTTTCTCTATTGAGTGATTATTTTTATTATTAGAAAAACTTGGTGTTTTTGCTGCAAAATCAAGATGAAAGGTGATACAGTAGTGATCGGTTATGCTAGTTTTAATTATAGTGCTCTTAATGCATGCGCGGATCCAGGGGGGGGGGCACTAGGGGCATGTGCCCCCCCCCCCAAAGGCTCAGACACAATACACAAAAAAAAAATAAAGTGCACAGCCGAAATTCTTGTGCTGTCATGGAGAGAAAAGGTCAAGCAAAGATGGAATTAAATATTCCAATTTCGATAATATTGGTCTCAAAATATCGATATAAAAATATCGGATATTGGAACCAAAATATCAATATTTCGATCATATCGATACCTGATACCATATCCCATCCATCCCTATTACATTTGCAAGCCAAAGTATTCTCTATAAAAAAGGTTATGTTTACTTTGAAACCGAAGTCAAACAACTCTGTTGTGTGTAAATCGTTTCTTTTGGAGATTTGGAGTCAAGATTATTGCAGTAAGAATGAGGAAGCATCGAGAGGAGTTTGTGCTTTAGTTCAACCAAGTGAGTATGTTTGTGAACATATTACTGTCATATATGAGTTTAATGTGATACATCATACATATTATTCATGTCATACATTAATTCAATTATCAATATTCTTCCTCAAGTATTATAGAATAGAACATCCTTTTCAAAAAGGTATTTTTCCAGCAATTCATTTTCAACCATTCACATAAACGCAATACATTTATATATAAACACACACGTGTGCGCGCGCGCGCAATATGTTAGGGTATGCAACGCGGGGATACGGAGGGCTTGCATAGTATATATACATATATACGTAGAATATATATATATATTCTATGTTGGCGTCATCCATGTGCCCCCCCCCCAAAACAGATCCCTGGATCCGCCCCTGTCTTAATGATACAGTAGTGATCGGTTATGCTAGTTTTAATTATAGTGCTCTTAATGATGGAATTGGAGAGAGAATTATTTTTAAAGAAAACATGATCCATACAGGAAACAGCACTGTTTTGTGTTCTAGTAGGCTTGTTAATGTAAGATTTAAATCCATTTAAATGTAGCATTCCGCAATATTCATTTGTTAAACTGGAGTTATGGCATAAATTTATGTTAACATCACCGATTATAATAATATTTTCTTTATCTTTGAACGTTAGCAAGCATTCATTTAGCTCAATGATAAATGCGCCAATAGACGAAGAAGGCGATCTGTAAAGAGAGATAAGTGTGATGCTCTTATCAATATTCGGTAACTGAAATTCCAAAGTTATCGAATTCACTTCGACCATACTGTGAATTAGCTTTTCCACCTTCAAATCATTCTTAACAAAAACGCATAAACCATTACATTTATTCAAGTGGGCTGGTGAATTGAACACCGAATACCCATTCAAACAGTAGTTGAAATCGTGATCTGCTGTCACCCATGTTTCAGATAAAACTATAACCTCGTACTGAACTTTACAATTTTGAATTACATATGCAAATTCATCAAAATTTTTGTTCAAGCTACGGATATTCAAATGAATTATATTAATTGGATACTCGCATGTGGAACCTGACAAGTTTATCGGTTTAAATTCAAAAATATCTTCAACCTCTAAAGTGTCATAGCATTCATTGATAATCTCTTGTTCAAAATCATTTAATCAGGGGTGCCCACCCCCCTAAGGCTCATGACGCACCCCCCCCCCCCTAAATTTAGCACCAACCCCCCCCCCCAAAATGCGAAAAAAGCCCCCCGTATCCTTTCTAAAACTAAAAGAAGATTTTTATAACTATTGAAAAAATTCAAACCCAGTCAATAATATACAAAATGTATGTATATTTCTTGATATTCTTTACATAGGTAACATTTTTTTGTAAAGGTAAAAAAGAAATATCAATGAAATGAATATTTGAACTTCTGCTCAATAAACTTCAGATTTCAAGCCGAACTTCTGCCGACTTCAGATTTTCAAGTCATGTGGATGGTCTAATAATTAAGTCACATCAACTCATGGGGTTTGTACTTAGAACATGCTCACAATTCAATAATTGTAATACACTCATTTTTCTATACAAAGTATACTGGAATATGCTGCAGTCAAAGTCTATACAGTCTATACAAAGTCTACTGGAATATGCTGCAGTCATTTGGAATCCATATGTAAATGTTTTAAGTAATCGGCTAGTCTATACAGAATAAATTCCTTCGATTCCTCTATTTTAAAAAGTTTAAAACATGGTTCCCATATGATCCCAAGTGCAGAGTTGAGGACGGTTATTGAGGTTCATTCTCTCAGGAGTAGAAGAGATTTAATTTCCCTGCTTACAGTACACTCAATTGTGAATGGTGGGTTTGATTTGGTGAATCTTATAGGGCTGCATATCCCATCAACTCACTCAAGGAGGCACTGCCTATTTCATGTAAGTAGGAGGCGTACTATGATAGTATTCTACTCCCCAATAAATAAAGCTACTAGACTATATAATGCACATTGTGGAAATCTGGATATTTTTCATGAGAGTTGGTACAGTTTCAGACGAAATTGTTTAAAAGTGTTGTTCAATACCTACTAAAGTACTATTATGATCATCATCATCATTATTGTTGTTGCCATCATCATTATTGTTATCATTAACATCGTCACTATTAAACATTTTCAGAATTAGAATTAATCTTACTATTTTTAATGTTTTGTTATATTACTCTTAAGTTAGGAAGGCAGGATTGGGGTTACACCTGTTGCTTTCATGAATGTACACTTAATAAATAAATAAAAGATTGTTAGTCTGATCCTATTCTGAAATATTCTGTGCTAGTTGAAAGTTATTAAAACTGATTGCTTGTTGTATTGATTTCTTGAGTTTAATTTGGGTTACACCTGTTGCTTTCATGAATGTACACTTAATAAATAAATGAAAGATTGTTAGTCGGATCCTATTCTGAAATATTCTGTGCTAGTTGAAAGTAATTAAATCTGTTTGCTTGTTGTATTGATTTCTTGAGTTTAATTACTAATTAGTGTCTGCTATTAATTTGATTGAGTTAATAGTGTGTTGCCAGCATTATTTTAGTAATAGAACTCATAACAATACATTAGGGCTCTGAATTTATTGGCCTTACAATTTAGGAATAGGAAGTAAGCCTCTCCTTCACAATGCAATATATTGAAAGCGGTTGGACGTATATGGTAAAATAAACAAATAATACAGATAATCAAGCTTTTAGAGAATTTTTAAAGTTTTATAATGGGTTGGAATGATGTGCAACACAGAAAACAAGTTATTCACTTGAATTTGTATTTTTACCTCTATTATTATAAAATTAATTTTTCACGAATTCATTATTGTTCAAATGGAGGCTTGCTATCCTTATTAATCGCAAGGCAGTTGCCAATGACAGCATCAAAGAAAACAGACTGAATGGAATAAGAAGTTTAAATTAATACAGTATACATAGAGAAATAGAAGTGTTGACCCGGAGCAGGTTATCAACTATATTTCGTTTTGTGAAAACTCTTACAAAGCTTTCATGACAATCTTCACAATGCTGCAATGTAAATAATTTTTAGAACATGCATTCATGAAATTCATACCTACAATTCAACATTATTTATTAATTCTGTTATTAAGTTACTTGAACCTTGCCAAAGAGCACGAATAGCTTCGTTTGTAAGGGGATTTTTTTAAGGATTTTTGAGGACTCATAAATACTAATACTATTATTAATTTGTACTTTAAACTTTGATAGGAAACAGGTCCCATGACTATTCTTCTCTGGGGTAGTCCAATGGTTTTCAGTTCCAGCAACCCCCCCCCCCCCCCCCCAGGTCATTTCTGGGAGCGCAACCAGACGAACCATCAATTCTTACTATCCCTGATCAATGGCGCAACTGAGCACTACCTACTGTATTTTTGATGTTTTGTAAGGAATTTCCTCAATCTTCTATTTCATTATCAATTAATTATAGGTTTTGAACCATAATTTAATTTTCCATAGGCTATTATTATTAACTTATTTAAATTGCTGAGAACAGTAATTTTTTGAGTTTTATATGTACCGTATATATTTTATGGTGCATTTATTATTTTTGCAAAGTTCACCTAAAACTTTTATTGAATCACCCTTCAATAAATACTTCTATTTATTTGAATCAGCTACTCGGATGATACCACATCGAATCTTCATCCTACTATCAGGACTTAATTCTTAATTCCAATAAATTAAGATGTCTGTCTCGTGTACGCACAACTCTATGCGTAACAAGTAACAAGTTAGTGCCAGATTCGTAATAGTTGGCCCGGTCGCTGCAAGAGCGCAGGCTCACTGTTGATTCACCTACGTCACGTTTTTCACTAGCAATCGAGAAGCGACGTATTTTACTCTGTTGCCGCGTTACTCACGTTGTTTAGTAGAGGTCAGGAGCCGGTGAGTTGTTGCCACAGGTGTTTTGTTTGACGTGTGCACTCTACGCGTTTCCATCGTTCGTACGCGTCTACTTTCAACAGTCTGTACGCGACTTTCAACAGTGTACTTACTGATGGTGTTTTCTGTGAAAACTATATAATTATTGGATGACATGGTATTAGTTTCCGAAAAGTGTTGTGCTCACTAAACTAATGGTGAATGAAAATTGTTGTTGGTTTTGGATGTGAAATCTCTGATAGTAGTTATCTCCCAACTTGTCAGCGTCTGATAATTCACGTTACTGTTGGAAGACTATATTGGTGACTAGTTTTAATCAACCGCGGTAAGTTATCACAACTTTTAACCTATCTAAGTATCTCGATCAGGTACACTTTACTTGGGCCTATTGGCTTTTTCAAAACTCCAGTTTTTTATCTATCAATCTGCCTTTAATCATTATGAAATTGTCTGGATTGTAATTCCAGCTTTAAACTATTAAAATTTCAGTTTTTCATTTCTCAAATTTTAAAATACCGGTATTGAATGTTTTGGATTGCGTTTTTCTAAGGTAATGACGACAGTGACACAGTCAATCACTGAACAGGACCTAAAACTACTCAACTCAATCATTCACGTGAGTTAATTTTTTTCGATTTCACTTTTATTTTTCGTGCTGAAGAAATGAGCCTGAGACTTGTGCGAGGGTAATGAGTGAATTTATACCTTAGTGTCACGTTTTTCAAATGACTGATTTTCGATAAGAGATTTATTATCTAAAAATTGGACAGTCAATTATTAATGAAACCACAACTCTTATGCGTAACAAGTAACTAGTGCCAGATTCCCCGCAAATAATTTATTATGGACTTATTGCTTGCATTCTAAAATTCAGACATTGAAATTCAATCACTTTGAACACTTTGATCTGGACCTAAACTACTCAACTCAATCATTCACGTGAGTTTAATTTTTTCGATTTCACTTTTCTTTTTCGTGCTGATGATGTTCACATGAGTCTGAGACTTGTGCGTGGGTAATGAGTGGATGATGGACTCCGAACCACGTGGTAAGTGATAATACAGTTGATTAAAAAACGACTCATGGGCTTACATCACATTACGCTTTCAGAGTAATTGACTTGAATCAATATTTTCTTAACTTCCTGTATTTCTTGTTCCATGACGAACTGCGTTGTTAATATTAACTTTTTATGTGAATTTAACGACTTGCAGTCAAATATTCATTAAGAATAAATAAGATTTACTTACTCTTTACGGCCGAGCGCTTTCGAATCTTTGAGATCCGTTTTCAGAGGCGTCCTTCTTGATCATCAAGATTATTTTCTTAACCTTCTATCATGGTTTGTATATGTACTGTAATTTTAATTCAAAATTTCAATTTTTGGCTGCTGTGTTGTAATGAAGAATTAATGTGAATAAGTCATCCAACCCGAGACCGTGAGAGGAGCAATAACCTAAATTGGGTGCGCTATCCGCTGATAATCATGATACTGACCTGTTATACATACAGGCATAACAGCGCTATTTGTTAATCATAGTCTATTATTGCAGCATATTTTGATGGTTTGAAAGTCCGATTTGATAGTATCTGCTCTATAATTATAGAGCAATAATTATCATTCATCATGATAGTGGAATGTATGGATAGAACTGCCAAAAAAGAGATTTCATTGGTCACTTCGCTAATTGAATCATGCGATGACACATATTGTAACCTACTGTTTTAGACGGTATTCAAGCCAGTATAGGAGGAGGATAAAAAACCATTTAGCAGCAAGGGAGGTCCCAGAAGAGGGTAATGATTCAATCCACACACCCCCCCCCCCCCCCCACAATAAACCGGAACTTCACTTTGGAAGGAGCAGAAAGGAGTGGTAAAAGGGCAAAGAAAAGAAGACAGAAAAATCGGAATTCGTGAATCCACCACCCCCCACCCCTCAGCAATCCAGCTGGGACTGCCCTTGTTTACCACGTTAAGCTTTATATTCTAATCGGCTACGCATAATATAGGTCCTTGACCATTTATCGAATCTTCATTTTTTATTTCTGATTTCGTCAAGATCGAACAGATCTCAATCACACATACCGCTTGGTCGATTCCTTATCAGATTATAATTATTATTATGTAGCGGACACATCATTTTAATCTGATTTTTTAAATAAATCTGAAAGATGATAAAAAACAACTAACTTAATTTATTATCAGACCAGCTCTGGAAGTAGAGCTTCAAACTCATGCCAAGCGAAAAATACCACTCAGTATCTTCCGCCATTGGTCACTGAACCATGGTTCACAATATTCAATCAATTGATTCGCCAGCTTAGAAATGTGTATTCATCACCAATCACGTGCTCTTTTTCGACTACAAAAATAATAGCAGCATGGTTTCACATTGATTTATTTGGAGTGGCGTGGCTAAGCTTTCAAAAATCAATGGACCACTTTGTTCTTTCTAAAGCGTAACGCTTGACAGCGTTCACTGTCAGACGGCTGCAACTGCTTTCACTGCCGTACATGAACGGACTATTTCAATGTCAGCACATGGAAACTGGTGACAATAAAGCTTTCGCGGAAACTTCAACTGATTGAAACATTTTGAATAGTTCAATTCAAATAATTTATTGAGCCTTGTCGCCAGTTAATCTTTTGATTGAAATTTGCATAGATTAGGTACATTCGTAGTGGCAGATTGAAATTGGAAGGGACAGTTCTACATATAGACGCTAGATTGTGGCTTTATGTGTCATGTTTTTTATGCCAAGTTTGTGATATTTGATTTAAAGTAGCTGAATGGATAGTGACAATTTCAATTATTGTTGAAATGTATTTATGAAAGGTAACGAAATGCTCTGCTGTATCTTAACTTTGATGAGAAATAGTGCGAAGAAATTGAAATTGAATGACGCATCCAAATTTTCTGGTTGAATAGGCCTACTTCCAAGTTCCGAATGAATCAACTTGATACAACTATCATTAGTTCTTTCCCTTTTCACATGGCATGGAAAAATGTAAGCCATATTTGAATTTCCATGAGGATTTTGGTAATAGTTGTAGGCCTAATGAAAAATCAAATTTATTGAATCAACTTTCCATGGTGTCCTATAAGAAGTGGGACAGGATTAGTGAAATATAAGTTAGCGTTCTAGCGTTCTGAAAACATTTTCTCACGTTGAAACTTCGTCATTTTTAATTATATTGCTTTTATTGAGAAATAAATAGGGCAAATGAACATTCAAATAACAGTTTTTCTCTTCTATAATTTACTCTCTATAGAGCGTTGTGTGTTCAAAAGGCTCAATATACAACAGTCGGCTTGATGCTGATCGTAACTTGTAACAGAAAAGTAATAATTAGGAGGTGCCATTATTATTATTATTTTGTCACATGAAACCGCATTATGATGAGCATAGCTCTAGCGGTGTATGACACGTCAATGCAATTTCAGTTACATAGCCATCAGGTTACAGCAGGTACGGTCGTCAACTTACAATAAAAGATGTAGGAACCTTTTTTTAATTTTATTTCAAGTGCTAAACATGGACCATCGCGCGTATCTCGTCCTGGCCTGAGACAAGCGCAACAAAGCCATGGAAATCAAGGTGTGTTGCCAGATTTACATATTTTTTACAATATCGGACATTTATATCCGGCAAAACACCGGCCCAAGCACTGTGTCGTTATATTTGAATAATCTATGTTCGATTTGTCGCATCTCATTCTGCTGCAACCTAAGACTGAAAATAAAACGTAATATTTAAAATATTCAAGATAATTAATTATCTTATGTTAGTCTATTATCAATTATGTTCGTTCATTATTCATTCTATTTTATAGACAAAAAAAAAACAATAATAATTAAGTTAATTCAAACATGAGAGTAGTTTGAGTCGGATAGGAGAAATTCAATTTATAATGGACCCTATCTAATATCTCTAATAAATTTCATTAAAATTTATATTTCTTATTATTTCCTATTTTATAGGGTCAAAATGAATTTGAAAACAAACTGTAGCATTCTCTTATTGTGTATGGACAGACTTCAATCAACAAATCCTTTAAAGCTGCAATAAACACATTATACACAATATCTCTCAATATTATACACAATATAATGTAGCTATTGATGACTTTCAATTCATTTGAAAGGCAATTAAAAACTTTAAGCCCAGCATAATGTGGTCCCCCCTTCTAGCAATTTGAGTCTGTGAGCTGGATATTGTAAATTTGTTGTCTATGTCTTGTGTTGTAATTGTGGGAAAGGTTGTCCTCCATAAATTTCCGCCTATTTTTATATTTTAGGTAGGCCTAGCGGTTTCCCTATTTATTTCAGCAAAGGACTGCTCTATGATATGGACAAGATAAGCCTTTACGAGCTAGATTTATATCGCATATTGTCCTCTTCGTCGAGAAAGCAATAAAGTTGTATACATAAGAAAAAGTACAAAAAACGTGATTAATAAATTCATAGAATAGTTGACAACTAGAAGTCAAATTAGGGGGTATTCTAACAGACAAGAATCTTGAGGGAGATTGGCTGTGAGCCGCACCCCACTACATAAATTGCAATTGACAAGGGAATGGGGTAAGAAATACTGAATATCGCTAAAAAGTCGTCAATAGAATTCCAATATGTATAACCACCTAACTTTCCAGCTGGAGCCGCACATCCTTCCAGACTAGGATACAAACTTACATTGATGAAACAAACAAAACACTACTTAATTTATAATGCTGAAAAATTTTGACAATTATTGCAGGATGCATCTGCACTAAATTTATTATAAATCTGATTGAAATTCGTTATTCGTTTGTTAAATTATTCGCGTGTTGGAAAATAAACAGTCAAGAGCAATAGCTAAAGAATCGTCCAGCTTTCCCTAGGCATTTCCCATTCAATAGTTGTGAATCCGCCCTTTTTGTATTGTGTGAAATGTGAACTGCTAACTGCTCGCATTCCTGTGCTTTCCATTTGAGCAAAAGAGCTTCGACTGGTTGTAATATGATGGCAAAGGACGAATGTTGTTTTTAATGATATGATTATTAGGAAAATTGGTCGTGCAATAACACTGTGAAGTCTTGCTTCCTGTTCCTATCTTCCTGCAAGCTGCAAGCAATGGCAATCACAAAACGAACTAAATTAGGCTACTCATATTAAAAAATGTCATTAGAAAGCGGGTCAAAAATATTGCTGGACAGGTTGCTGTTCGAATCGTTTGTAATCTGAACAAATCCTGGTAATGTTAAATCTTTGGGAAAAGTTCACCTTCAATTTCAGTTTTATAAAATTTATGAAACTATTAGATATCATTTTCACTTTTAATTTCACATTTTCAATTTTTATTATTAAGCGGATACAGCAACTTATGTGAACACTGTTACCCAAAGCTGTTACTGAAGGCTAGTTCTGGAACCTACTGATATTTCTATAGTCCCCTTTAAAAAATAGGAATTCAATTTCAACTTAGATGACGAGATGAGAGTTTTCATTAACAACTGTTCAATAATTTATCATATTACATAATCGCAATGTGAATGGCATTAATAGACCTGAAACTAACTGTATTCTAGTAATATAAGTATGCTTCCTGGTTTATGATCAGGAATGCATTTCCTATCGCGGAGAGTCTAAATTAAATGTTTACTATTATCTAACTATTGATTTTGCCAATCGTATTTCATTATGCAATTTCCACCGTAAATGTTCATGCTCTTTAAGGACTTACGATAATATGCCTGCAGGGATATTAATAACAGAAATAATCGTAGTACTTTTAATATCTCCGTAGTTACACGGGAATAATATTTTTGTAAACAAGCAGTAGAAAATAGGCTACAACATTCTTATCAATACCACAAAATTTAGCAAATTAGTCATCATTCATTCGTAATCGTGAAGTTGTAAACTGATCAAAAAACTGTTTAAATGAGAGCGAGAGTAACCTACATTTGTTGTGTTGTCATTTATTGATTTCCGGGACGAATTGGATTTCACTGATTAAAATTTCAAGTACTGTACCGGTACTTACAATTTAAGAGCACTTCAGCTCGCCTATATTGAAAATATCTAATTTATTTGTGAAATTGTTGAGTCATCATGGAGTTATCAGCTTCAATGACTTTATGTTATGTAAGCTTTATCACCTACCCGTTGGTTTGGAACCCACCTAAAATAGTAGGTCCAACATGTTCCCCATAGCATGGTCAAACGGCGAGGTGGAACTATCCATAAGGGCCTCCCCACCAATAAAAGCCATATACGCTTATTATTATTAGCTAATAGAAAATATGAAATGAACCTAAAAGATTTATATTTACTCGTAACATCTATGAAACGTTAGATATATTTCATTCTCCTTATTAGCTTATCAATGCCCAATATTACTAACATCCTATTGAGGTCTGAGTCTGAGAACTAGTCATTCATGTATAAATTTATTATAATCATTCATGAGTCATTTTTTGATAGAAACTATATAACTGATGATATCGTTGTTATATGGTGATTATTCACGGAAAACTAGGAAGAAAAATGGAAAAGAGTGCGTCAGCCCAACAACTGGATTAATAGAATAGCACTATGATTACAGTACTGTACTAAGATCGGTATTTATAGGCTACTCCCTCTTCATTCCAGGGTTAGAAACTTAATTTTGTTCCGATTTTAAAGGATAAAAAATCGAACATCTTTCAAGAGGTCTACTGATATCTCTTTTACCATAAGGACTGTATTTATGCTGTTACTGTATTAGACGGCTTTAGGAATTCTATTTTCTGGCATGCGTATTCTCTATCTACTTTATGGTAATTAAATAATTTGAAAATACTCTGTTTATGATATTAGTGAGTTTGTGATGTTTAAGACAGTAAATTTCTATAAGTAATAGACAAAATAATAATGGAACAAATATTTAAAAACTTTTCATAAATATTTAGTATATTCCTATACGGTAATCTTGGGAATACACAACTGGATACATTTTATTTGAGACATTATTTATCAGCTAACAAATTATATTTATACGTCTTTTCATAACTATGCAAATATATAAATTTTATTTATACACTCACTATTAATTTAGGTGAAAATTCTTCACGGGAAAGCGTTTCCAACGTATTTTTCAACCGTAACGTAATAAATGAACTGGAAATTCCTCAAAGGGCTTGAAGACTTGTGATTTGATTGAATTGGTAGCTCATAACTAGTGTACATAGTGACCATCCGTCACTGTCAGATAAAGACAGTTTGTATACCATTCATCACCACACACATCTCCTCTTGCACATCAAATTCGCTCTAATTATTTTGTCCCAGCTTTATTAAGCTTTAATTGAATCGTGATTCAAACACTCGACCTCCGCCACAGAAACGTCAATATTATTTATTATACGGTATAGGCCAGCACTTGCTGCTTGTTGTTCGTTCTTACGAATCTATTATTCTCTTTCACTCTTTACTTCTACTCTTGATAAAGGGAATTAGGTGCCTTTATTTGTATTTAGACAACATCTTTTGCTAGACGAGTGAATCTAGTGGCCCAAATCTAGTATAGGAAAATATTTAATTGATTAGCTTGGAATTTTAGCAAATAGCAACCTTCTGAAACAGCTTTGTTAGAAGACCGATTAGCAACTTTTGCTTTTTTGCATCTATCTTCCTCTAGATTAGTAACGTAATACATCAGATTATGGACGAACATCTTGTCTTCACAAATGAGTCATTGATAAAGTTTAATTTTATGCCAGTATTAAATTACATATCAGTGAGTCTATTACTAATTAGCCTATTACTTCCACTTTCTGAATTTTTTAGCTTAAGAAAACAATGTATGTTCATGCCTTAAATAAATGTTGAGAGCTAGACCTCAAAATAAATATATCACTGATTCTTTTCAAATATACCCTTTTTACTACTAACAAATTTTCGTTTTACGTTGTGCTCACATGCTGACAGATATATAGATAGATCGATTTATTGATTGGTCTGAAGACCCATTGCATACATTGCTGTTTAAATATTCATTCAACTGTACACAGAGAACATAATAAGAAAAAGAACAAGAATATATCTGATAATATCTGTAGCGACAGTGAATAAACGAAACAAGACAAAAGTACTCATGCTGAAGACAAATTGAAAAATTATATCTTCTATAGTTAAAAGTTGAGTTATTACAAAGTGTCTATCACTTTGTAATGAGCTCAGTTATGCATCTGCTCATATAATTAGTGTACAATTATTTCGTTTTTCCTTGTCAAAATTAGAAGGCACCTAAGAATATCAGTAGAGCAGGAATAGAGTCAGATTGGACTGGATTATTCTGGCTATGTTGGAGCTATGAAGTGAGAATACCTGTAAATCGTATAAATCATTAAGATACCGTTTCTAATCTTCGAAGCATTCATTTTTGTTGCATATTCCAAATAATCAATGATAGGGAGTATCGTCTAATCGACAATATTTTCTTTTCAGAAATTAATCATTGATAACATTAAGTTCGAAATGTCGAATGTTTGCATTTATAGAAATATTGCTGTGTAATGTACTATCACTATACTAGACTGTACTTGACCTACTTGTAATATAATGTGAATAACTTCATTAAGCATTGAGAATTGCTTAGTAATCTTGCCTCTTATCTCAGCAATTTTTTATATCTCAGCATCTTTTCCAATCAAACTATTTTTTTCCAAGCCGAATTCACTGGCTAAGCATCTGATAATTCACATCCAATATTAAAATGTTATTTAATAATATTAAAATGTAGTTTCAATAAATATTTCTTGCTGACTATTTAAACATGCGTCTGGTATTTCATGCGAATGCATAATAATGCTCACTTATTCCATTTCATCACTAATACTGTATTCCATTCTAGTAGAGCTATGAAATCGAAAGAATTTTTCTGGGTATTGTTTGCATAAATGGCAGGCAGTTCGCGAATAAGTGTAACGTAATGTGAAGATGCGCTTTACTGGCAATGCGCCCAAAATATTCTCCAGATTGCGGCAACTCGGGCCAACTCGAGTTTTCAGTTTTACTTGAGAACCGACCAACGAACATGCAGTGGATAGGCAAAAATATTACCCTCCTATTGGTTGCAGGGACGCCATTTGAGGAGGTCAGAGGTTGCACACTCCCAAGATTTGCTAAAAATGACCAAAATGCGAGTATTGATGTTTATATTATCCTATTGAACTTCTAGCTTCTTTATTGGAAACCAAATAACATAGGTGTTTGGATAGAACATAGTTTAGCCAAAATTCAAGGAATTCAGATATTTTTTAAATGCCGTTAGCAACCACCCCCTCACCACAACCAAATAGGTTGAATTGCATTGGAGCTTCTGCTTGATGGACGGACCGATTTATCAGCTCTCATACGAAGAGTAATGACTAGCTGTTTCATTTATGGTTGCTTAAAACAAACCATAACTTATCTTTTTAATCTATTAGCCTACATCAAATATAAGCTATAGCATGTTGGGAAAATTCCTAAAAACTATAATTTTCATTTTATTCCTGAATATGAAACAGTTGAGGATAAAACACTTCCAGATAAAAATGGAAATCTCTCACTAATTTCAGCAGCAAACTTCCTTTCGAATAGCAAAATAGCCATGAGTTTTCCAACTTACTAGCTTCTTCTAGCTTATGAAGTTTCTTCTTATAAATGAAAAGTATTTCTTCGATTTTAAAAGAGAAAAAGAATTATCATCTAGAAATACAGTGTTAATTTTAATATTAGATACCTCACTAGCCTCTAAATATAAAAAAAAGAAATATAAAAAGCATGTATCAAATTATCATATACAGGGGGGGCTATGACGCATTGAAATTCAAAAAAGTTTGTGGGGGGGGGGGGGTAAAGTTGATTGAAACCGTGTTGAGCGTGACTACATTCAAAAATATATTACAAAGTCACCAGATAGAATGTCAATTAATGACAATAGATTTTTTTTTGTGGGGGTTGCCAAATTTATGGGGGGCTGGTGCTAAATTTAGGGGGGGGTGCGTCATGAGGCTTAGGGGGGGTGAGCACTCCTGTCATATAGATATTAACTATAAGCTAATAGTTTAAAATTATAGTTTCAAAAGACTGACAAATCGAAAGCATACATTATCTATTTACAGTATTTATTTGTTCACTCTGAAGAAACCGCTAGTTCGTTCAATTATAGCGAAGATAAATTGGAGTTATTGCTAGTAGTAGTTATTATTGTTAGTACGTGTAGCTAATGTACGTTAACATAACAACATGAAACCCAAAAAGCAAACTATAATGTGGAATAGCTAGCTAGTTAGATGTGTTGGGACGATGTCTCTGATAGGTCTCTTACTGCTGATTAGGACTCCTGCGGTCAAGGTTTCGATGCATATTTAAAGTCATCATCCACCTCATTATGCTCGCAAAAGTCTCAGACTAATGCTGTGGGCATCCTCAGCAAAAACCAAATTGTCATCCCATCGATTAGATTTTCAATGAAGTAGGGCCCCCCGTAGGTAGTCTGGTGTAAAGGTGGCTACTGTACACCGTATTTTTCAACTACACCGTGCACTTAACTTGCAATTTCCTCAACTAAGCTACTTTTTCAAGTTCCTGAAATACTGAGAATTGTGTCAACGAAACTAATACTTCATTGAGCTAGTAGCAGTATACATTGTAATTTACATGAATAATCTGATACGACAGATAACTTGAAGGTTTGTCGTTTGTCTGTCTTGAATAAGCTGATACCCTAATAATATTATTCACGGTAAGCAGCAATTATCTCCAACGTTTGTCATTTGCTGTTGTTATCGCTATGATAAATAAACGTTTAGGGGAAAACGTTTCAACATTTAATATTCTTAAACTGTTCAGATAATGGGCCAGCTTTTTGACACTAAATTAATGAAATTTACAATTTACTGTGTTTGAATTAGCTTGTCATGTCTCCTTTGAAAAATAAAGATCCTAATCGTATGAGGATAACTTGAAAATTATCAATTTGTTAAAATAATTATTATGTAAGTTACTTCACTTTAGTGGGTCTATCAGTTTGCAGTTTAAATAAGTTGCAATTTGATCCACTTTCTGCTAATAGTAATGTAAGTTAGACAATTTCAAGTTATTGAA
Source organism: Conomelus anceps (assembly GCA_948455865.1). Lineage (NCBI taxonomy): Eukaryota > Metazoa > Arthropoda > Insecta > Hemiptera > Delphacidae > Conomelus > Conomelus anceps. Next base: position 33,876,544 of record OX418217.1, read on the forward strand.
TTAAGTTAGCTGCAATTTCAAGTTAAATAAAATTCACAGTCTATTATGTTTGAATAAGCTTGTCATCAAGTTCTCAGTTGAAAAATAAAGAAGAGCCAGATCATGATAGCATGAAGATAAATATTGTAAACTATCAATTTGTTAAAATAATAAGCTACTGTTCTTCACTTTAGTGGGTCTCAGTTGACAATTAAAAACGATTCGTTATTTACGACGAGTATAAACTTCACACAATGATGCAATTAAGTTATATGCTGCCATCCAGTCATCATGCAACTTTTTCATTGCATTGTTATATTATTAATGAGCAGGGGTGAATCCAAGGTTGTGGATTAGGATTTGGGAATGTGTCCTCCCACCGAAATTCTCAATCGACACTAAAAAAAAAGCTTTATTTATGCATTTTATGGGGGAGAGGACCTTTTTTAGGTGTTATGCTGTCACCCGCATTTTTTTGAGGATCCTATCCCACATAGGTCTGATACCTGTGCGTGGGTAATGAATTGGATGATTGTGATTGATGAGTTGGACCTACAGTTTTAGGTGGGTTTCGAACCACCGAGAAGTGATTTTACAGCAGAGTAATAAGAGCTATGAATGAAGATCTGTCTAATTCAGAATACTCCTTGGTCAAAGTTAATAAAGATGATACATTCTGTTGAATGTATCGAAAATCTCGATAATTATTCTATTACTATTACTGTATTTTCATTTTAAACCATAGACCATCGTAGCTAGGTCTCTGGGGGCCCGAGGCAGTAAATAAAACTAAAAGTTTTTATGATTTTCAATTTTCTTATAAGTTGTCAGGTTACTAGATTTGCTGTTGATTCAATAGTTCTCTCTCAAAATTTAATACAATTTTCCTATTCTTTGCAGTGCTGGTAAATAATTCATTGGCTTTTTATATCAATCTGCACTTTCCAATTTTGTTCCTACAACAAAAATTAATAATATTTTTAGATTTTTGATCGATATTAATTTTATTAACCCCATAAAAATAAACAACAGCACTAATAATTACTGAAGGCAACTGTTGCCCTTGTAGATGTTGTGTATAAAACAAAGTAACCATGGTTTAGTTCTCAATTAAAATGTGGAATAGGCAATATCAGAACCTAATGAATATTTTTTTATTATTAAGCTAGCCGTACAATTAGTACATAAAGTCAAATAAAATTTGAAACAACACAGTAAAAGCACCAATACAGTAGAATCCCTCTCGTCCGAACCCCTTGGACAGTCCGATGCTCCGTGTAATCCGGCCAAGCTCGCAATCTTGTCCCAAATTTTGAGATTTTTCCAGTAGAAACAACAGCTTTCTTGCATTTTATTACAATATAAGTGGTTATCACTGCAGCGAATAATGCTACTGGTTTTTTTTTATTCAAATATTGCATATTTCATTGTACAAAATTATTTGTATGTATTGCACAATAAATAATGACGTTTTCTGATAATCCGACCTTTTTTGCGGTCCGACCATTTTCCTAGAACCGAGGGTGATGGATTAAAGGGTTTCTACAACTGTAGAATGCAGCAAAATTGAAACACAGTCCAAACAGTATAAAAATCAGCAATGGTGAAAAATATGATCCTTTTGAAGAATAATATGTAAATTTTAACCATGTTATATTTGTTCTTAAATAAACATTTTTCTTACTTTTGATTTCTCATAAAACCTTTATTAATTTGAAAAACATTTTTTAAGATTATTTCAAAAAAACATATTTTGTTCAGCAGTAAGTCATAATATAACATGCTTACTGAAAAATTGCATCACTTGGTTTTCCGCCTTCAGCTGTGGTTTTCCGGCGGAAAAGCTTTGAGGAAGTAACTGTTTTGATTCGGGAATATAGATTATTTAGACGAGCAGAATTTTGCATGAAATGTAAAAGCAGCACAGCAGAGCAGGGTTGAGCTTGTGGTAAGGGAATGATGCTGTCTCACGTAATGGCAGTGGCAGTAGCAGGGATGACAGCAGCACTGAAATAGAAGCACGACAAAGCAGAGTAGAGCAGCTCAGGACGTTGCCTGCCTGCTGACAGCAGCAGCCTACAAGCTGACCTTCTACTGAATCAATATGAGCGCATCAAATGTGAATTGAAACGAGTCGAGTGGCGCTAAATTTCAATAAAACTGTCTTCACGTTCACACCAGACCAGGCCTGGCAATATATTTTCATCCTTAATACTTATATTAGTTTCAAACTCTATCAAAATCTGAAGATTATTAATTATTATCAATTTTACCTTACAATTTCCCAAACATAATAGGCCTACATTAATGTAGAACCAGTGGCGGATCTAGGCTTTGCGGGGCCCTGGGCAATTGACTTTGGTGGGGCCATACTTTCTGGCGGGGTCTGGGGGTCCTACCCCATGATTTTTTGAAAAAAAATTAACCCTAAAATGCGTTTTTGAGGCGTTTTTTAACTAGTTAGCTGTGTTTGATCAACTTATAAAACTGACCTTATTTGTCTACTATTAATTATAGTAGTTTTCAATGTACTATCTATGTATTGACTGAATTTTTTATACAAAATAATGCGTTTCCTGTGTATATTTTCATGTTGAACGTGCTGAAAACGGTTAGCTAAAAAAAGTAAAAAGTTGACATGGTTTATCATAAATATGCCAGGTCAAAACTGTAAAGTATAGCCAACACTCAAAAGTCAATACATTACGTTGGGTTTATTTTTTAAAATACCACCTAATTGCATTAAGTCTTGCATTTTAAGCTATGCGTAACAAACCTGGTTTAAGGAGTTCACTCTTTGCTTGCTTGAGGGGCTGGTTTAAGGGGTCGCACATCTAACCGACCTGCGTTTTTCGGTTAGGTCCGGACCGCAGGGCCCCGCTGACTCGCCCGGCCCAGTTTTGTAGGTTTCTTTAAATATTTCACACTGACATGTCTAACCGATCATTACTCTACCTCAATTCATATAAATCATAATACCGCCATCCACAAATCACCACAAAACACTAAAGAAATTAGAAAAATAAATTATTGTAGCTTACTGACTGATATGGAAACTGAATCTTGGAATGATATTTATGATGGGAACAAAGAAATTGATGATATAGTTGATTTTTTCTTATCAAAATTAAAACACTATATAACTAAAAATACAACATCAACTAAAATACCGCATAAAAATAAACCAATAAAATGCTGGATTACTCCCGGATTAATAACCTCGATAAGAAGGAGAGACAAAATGCACAGAAAATTACTGAAGCAGCCTTTCAATGACAGACTAAAGGAAGAATATAAAACCTACAGGAATCATTTAAATAATCTTATAAGAACAGCTAAAATAGATTACTTTCAAAGAGAACTTGATCAATGCAAAGGAAACAACAAGAAAACTTGGAATTGTATAAATGAAATAATGGATAAAACAAAATGTATTAGCAACCCAAAAATTAAACCTGATTTACTTAATGATTTTTTTTCAAAGGTTGGTGAAATATATGCAAATAAATTAACAAATGTACTCATTAATCAACAAACCTTTCCTAGAACACAAATAGTCAGACAATGCAATAGTTTCTACTTAGAACCAACTGATCCAAATGAAATAATAAAGGTCATACACAGTCTTAAATCTGATTCAGCCCCTGGTATTGACAACTTAAGTGGAAAATTTCTGAAGAGTGTATCTAAAAACATTGCAGAACCTCTGGCCTATATAGTAAATAGATGTTTTATTGAGGGATATTTTCCTCAAAAATTCAAAAAAGCTAAAATTAAGCCACTATTTAAAGCTGGTGATCCCAAAAAACCAGAAAACTATCGCCCAATCAGTCTTATCAGTAATATTTCCAAGATAATGGAGAAGATTATCAAAATAAGATTGATGAAATATGTCGTTAAAAACAATCTTATCCATAAAAACCAATATGGTTTCCAGGCTGGAAAATCAACAAATGACGCTGTACTGCACATCACTAAAATAGTAACTGAAAATTTTGAAAAAAATAAAAAAACCTTATCTATTTTTTTAGACCTAGCCAAAGCATTCGACACCATACCACATAATATTCTGTTGAATAAATTAGAGAACAATGGAATAAGGGGTCTAACAAACAAATTATTCAAAAGCTATTTGGAAGATAGAACCCAAGAGCTGACATTAGATGGTGTTACTGATATCAAGAAAAATTCAAATTTTGGACTTCCACAGGGTACAGTCTTATCTCCGATATTATTTTTGTTGTATGTAAATGACTTTTTAAATTTAAACATACCCAAGTGTACCATTATATCATTTGCCGATGATACCTTACTTGTTTTCTCAGATGATACTTGGTTAAATACTTTTAAAGCAGCAAAAGAAGGTATAAGTACAGCTAAATCTTGGTTCGAAAATAATATTTTAACCCTAAATATAAATAAAACAAAACTAATGACCTTCTCGCCAAGTGAAAGTGGCAAACCTCCAAATGAACTTAAATTAAAAATTCACTCAAATAGATCATGCATTGCACACAACTGTCAATGTCCAGAACTCGAAAATGTAAGAGAGATAAAATACCTAGGTATTATACTCGATAATCATTTGAAATGGGACTTACATGTTGACTATTTATGCAAAAAACTGAAATATCTAATTTATGTTTTCTATAATATCAACAAATTAAAAAATACAAATATCATTAAAACAGTTTACTATGCCTACGCAAAATCCTTATTTGAATACTGCATTGAAACTTGGGGAGCGACATATGATAATCACTTGAACAAATTATTTAGTTTGCAAAAGCATTTAATAAGAGCTGCATTAAATAGACCACGCCGTTATTCTAGCAGTCTGATTTTTCATGAGTTTGGAGTGTTAACCATAAGACAAGCATATGTGAAAAAGATCATTTTAAATATAAATAAAAACAAACCCGCATTTGAATTAACTAGAAGAACAATGAATTATAACACCCGTCCTTCACAAACAAACGTTTTTCAAAAATCTAATCCTAGACTGACTTTGACAAGACATCAATATGACTTTTTTTGTAGTGAAATTATAAACCTAGTCCCACAAAGATTTATTGATAATAAAATCACGCCAACTCTACTAAGAGAAATAGATGAGTGGATCAAGATGAATACATTCTTCAAAATAAATAATATTATCAAATAATATTTTAATGGTTTTATCTGGAAGTTGCTGTGAAGTAACAAAGATTCATATCATCTATAGATTCCTTATTATATAATTTATGTAAAATTGTTTATTGTACATGTCTTTATCATTTTTTTTGCGTTCTTCCTTATTTTGGTTGCAAAAATAACAATAACAAAAATAATAAAAATAAAAAGAATAATAATAATAACAATAAAGATAACAATAATAATGATGTTAAAAATTAGGATAATAAAAATGATTGGTCACAAAAATCTGATATTGCAAGTATTCCTGATTAGAGGGAAACAAATGTGTTTCTTATTTTACAATAATTTAGGTCATCATAAGTTCGGTATTGATAGATTAGTATAAGTGTAAAAAAATATTCAACTCACTGCTAGCGCACAAGCTTTATGCTTATGCTAGCTTTTACTAAATTTTTCTTCCAATCATGGATTGCACAATTTGTTCGCGGGGTAGGAAGGACAGTATTTTATGTAGGAAATATAATTAGCAAAACAAAAAACGCAATTTTCGGAATATTTATTTCATGTATTCAAAAACATTCTAATGTATTTCTAGTGAACAAATAAATTTGTTGATTTGTATCTTATATTCTACTGTTTTGTATTTTGGAATATTCTTGTGAGATTGTGTATGTTGGAATGAAAATAAAAAATTGAAAATTGAAATTGACGCAATAATTTTGGAGTGAGAAATTTCAATATAACAGATTTCTTTGTCTCTTTTACTCTTTGCTTGCTTATAGGCTGGTTGAGCTTGAAAGGGCCTCGTGCTTCTAACCGACCGACCCGACCTGCGTTTTGTTAGGTCCGGGACACGCAGCGGGGCCCTGGGCGGTTGCCCGGTTCGCCCGGCCCAGGATCCGCCCCTGTATAGAACTCAGACTTTTTTAGCTAATTTGACAAACAAACATTTGTTGTCATAATTTATTCCAGTCATAGTCCACAAGTCAAATAACCAAATTCAGTCAAGAACTGAATAGGAATTGAAAAATGATCCAGCCAGGCCCGTAGCTAGGTCTCTGGAGACCCGAGGCAGCAAATAAATTTGAGGACCCGCTTTTCAAAATACTGTATATTAAATTTTTTGTAAGTTTCTCTGGGGATCACGGGGTGCAACCTAAACCTGAGGCTTTTTGTGGGGGCCAGGGGCGACACCCCGGCTGCTCAAGCCTAGCTATGGCCCCCAATCTACTCTACAGTGTCCCGTACAAGCGTACACTTAGTTAGTAGTCTACCTCCCTTACAATCACCGTATTTTACTAGCTAAAATATTCGAAAAATGTTCTTTCAAAAATCGTCAATTAAATCAATTATTAATATAATTTTTCTACATTTTATATAATTATAGAAGAATTGTAGATTCTTCTATAATTATTCTCAGTCAGTTCTTTTGAGCTTTATAATTAGGGCTATAGCGCACTAGAGCGACCACGACTGCGACCGCGACCAGTAGGAGCGACCAGTTTTAGCACAGCCTAGCATTGACCATAGCGCACTTGGCTTCCGCGACCACGACCGAGCAAGCTGGTCGCGGCGTCCAGAAAATTTTCCTTCGGTCGCAGACCTAGAGATTTCTGCGACCACTGTTATCATGCATTTATATGGGGCATAGCGCACGTACTGTCGACCAGTGTGTGCGACCAGATGTTCAAGGTGGTTTGTGCTCTCCACAGTACTATAATAAAATAATTGTCATTTCTCTAGTCACAGTCGCAGTTTATGTTGGTCAGGTTGTGTTTGGTATTGATGTATCTATTCCCCTTATATCGTCTGTAATCTTTTATAGCAATTCGTCAATCCTGGCAACAGACATTCTTGTATAGTTAAAACATTTCTCCTCGTATTGCTGTAGTTCACCAAAAAATGTGGAGAACTGCCCACTAGTAGAAGACCTAATTTGTAGCATACGATGTATCCAGTATCTCTTCTTTCTGTTAACTTTAATGAATTCTCTGTACACATGTGCTACCACAGCTATCTCCTCAAGATCCATTTTGCAACTGGAATATCTTGCAGTCAAAAAGGACTATGCAACCAAGAAGGGAGGCTGTGCTATCGGTCACAAAAATAATAAGACTGGACGTGGTCGCGGAGTCGCGGTCGCACAACTTTCAAATGGACGCGGTCGAGGTCGCAGTCGCGGTCGTGTTCGCGCTAGTGTGCCATTGCCCTTAGAAGTACGCTTTTACAAAATGTAGCCTACTCTATATTTAGAAGGATTTATATCACTAAACGAAGAATGAACAACCATTTGTCACCTCTTATCCACAACAGCCAAATTCTAAAAACCTCTTGGTATTTGAAAATTATTTATTCAACTTTCAATGTTTATGTTGTGTGAATCATCGTGTTTGCTTTTTATTTTCACGGATTTCTCATATGTTTATGTAGTACCCAGAACTTCTTTGTCATTAGTTCACAGTTAGTCATAGTTCACATTAGTCATTAGTCACAGTTCACAATATTGTATTGCTCAATATTGGCCAATATGTACTAGTTATTGTTTTGCTATACTATTCATTGTAGAAATATATTTGTAATAATAAAAAATTAAATAAAAAAGTTTCAAGAAAACTTTGAATAATCAGGTTCCTACGAACTTAGTTGTCCTGTTGAGTAGCCTCACAAGCATGTTCACTTATTGGAAAACTTGGTCAATATACTCGATAATATTGATCGAATGGGCAATTTTCTTTAAAGTTTAAGACTAGTGAAACAAGATTGGAATAATTTGTTCCAATACCTTCTTTTTTTTCAAATCAAATCAACTTTGTTCCTAAACATTGATACATTTCTTGTTACAACGTGATAACAATAATTATACAATATTACAAAGTAATGTACAGGTATTATTAAAAGTTGCATGTTATACTATACAACTATTTTATGATAATTTACATACAAATTAACTCTAGAAATGTAACAAAAAATATATTATTTTGTTCAAAGAGTTGGTCCTAATAGGAATCTGCAAACATAGGCTAGTACTAGCTGTGCGTTTGCAGAGTTGCCATCCAAAAGATTCATCTTTGGACCTGATTTAGCGTAATGCATTAATACATTGTTTTTATGATGAGAAAAAAAGGAACAAAAACAGTAATTAAGAAGCAAATTGGGTTGAGACAAATATTACAATTCCCAAAAAATAATAGTTTTGAATAGTTCTTTATAATAAAAATAGTTCTTTTACTCCTAGGCCAATATTAGGCTACTCCTATAAAGAAGGTTGGAATATTGCTCTTTTCAGAACCAGCCTCAATCCACCAGATTCATTCCGCTAGGAAGACATGGCAATATCAAGTTATTAGCAGTTCTCTCAAGTTCAAAGTTAGTCTCTGTTTGGCCGTAACTCTTCTTTCGTCGCATGCCATTCTGATGCTTTGGCAGTATTAAAATCTTCAACTTCTAATAAAAGTTTTAGTCCCTCTCTTAGGAACTTCTTGACAGCATTCTCTTAAGTTGTAGAGAAGTTGAGCTCAATTTTTGATACTCCAAATACTGTTAATCAGTTAATGATGTTAATGTTAATGATGTTTCACCAGTGCTTGTAGAGGATAAATTAATGAATAATACTCATTAATGAAGAATGGACCTATTCAAACTATTAAGCGGATAAGCAGCCTATTCAAGTTTTTTCAATACTGATTTTTCTAATAAGTGTTAGACGAACAAACATTGGTAAGAATGAGGCAAAATTAAATTCTATGTTATCTCTGTCAAAATTGTTCCAGTTGTTTTTTATAGAATGGATGTTCGAATAAATAGAGAATATTATATTTCAGCACAATAATTCTTCCATGCTTCATCATTTATTGGAATGTGCATGTCTATTCGACTGTCTTAGTATTATTTTATGAATTGTAGAAGAAAAATTTAGAGATCCATTAGGGTTGAATGAAGTTGTTGGCAACTATGTAGGCCTAATCAATTACATTGCAGTTAGCAATCTGTAATCAGAAGTTTGATGCAAATTAGTAATGGCTTGAACAAAACCTATACTTGTTTGTAAATTGTAATAGGCCTATAGGCTCGTGTAAACTTCTATTGATGCACCAAACACGAAAGCAATTCCTGCTATGGCTATATTGTGTTTGGTTCTACGAAGGTTGGTTACTCACGTATTCAAATAGAGAATAATTCAGGTTCACAATTGATTTGTGACATGACATGTCACAATTATTATGACGATGTACTCTAATCACAGATACACAAAATGTTCAGTTCTCATAGTGCATATTATAAGGTGACCAGACGTCTCGTTTTCAACGGGACAGTCCCGTTTTTGATAGATATGTCCCGTTGTCCCCACCATCCTTGTCGAGACACCCATTTGTCCCGTTTGGCAATATTAGTTACTAATATTCTACTTCATGAATAGGGTTTTTTCATTTATTGATAATTATTATTTCTCTAAATGATCTAAAAGCTAAAATTAAGTTCTAATTACAATTGAACCTCAGCTCCAAAATCCCTCGTTATTATGAGCTTACTTTTATTATTCTTCGGTCGTCTTCGGATGGTGAACATCAATGGCATCGAAAACTTCGGTCTCGTTTTAATATAAAATAAGTGAGAATGAATAGAAAAATATCTTTGTATAGAGAAGAAATGAAGCTTTTTCCTATTTTCTGATCAATTTTCAAACAAATGTTTTCCCGTTTTGGGGTTCCAAAAATCTGGTCACCTCATTCATGTAGTAATGTTATTTTGCTGCGCTAGTAAATGTGTAGCTATACTGGCGATGAAGAGGATGTGGAGTGCGAGCCACAAGCATCGGTATATAAGAACTTCTTATGTATCGATGGCCACAAGACATCAATTGTCAAACTTGTAACTGCAACGAATAGAAAGTAAAAACCAATCTGTCAAAAACAATATTACAGTAATATAATTGTGATAAGCATATTGTTACTGAGCTCTTCTCACAGATAAACCAACATTTATAGGTGCAGCTCTTGGTTGATCAAAATGAAATCAATCTCATCAAAAAATTCCAGGTTCGCTATCTTTTTAGGTTTGCCAGGTCTGGTGCATGTTGCTTAACAATAATATACAAATTACAATTACAGTCTACAAGTGGAAACTTTTGTAATATTCCGCAGTAATTACAAAATATCACTAAAACTAGTTTATAAATTGTAATGGAACTTCCAAAATAAAGGAATTTAAAACATAAACCCCAGGAGTTTTTAAAAATAAACCTTACTGCCGATGCGGAAGCTGTTAAGTAGTACATAAGTAGGCTAGTTGCGTAATTTTAAATCGAAGCGAATCGGTGCACTTGGTTCTTTAAAATAATCTGAACAATGAAAATAGCAGAGAGCTTTGAAATATAGGCTTGGTAGGGATGTGGGGATATATTGTCGGGTAGTGTAATTTCGTCGATTAGCCTTAAACTTTTATATTTCTTCTCTTAAAACTCATGTCTGGGGCCTGTTTCAGAGCTTCAAAATAGAATCACAAAAAATTCCGTACAAGCACTAATACCAAGAGTCAGGGCATGATAAAGGGCATGACGTCCTCTGGGGCATCCTCTCAAAATCTTCAAACAATACAAATTCCTTTATTGATGTACCTAACTAAAACAGTTCTAGACTCGATTATGTGGAGTGCGAGCCACAAGCATCGGTATATAAGAACCGATGGTATATAAGTATCGATGGCCAAAAGACATCAATTGCATAGCGATTTAAGAATAGCAATTACAAATCAACAAACAAAGTTCCATAACATGAAAATATCATAACAAATACAAGTAGTAATAAAATTAGTTTGTCTCTGTGATGTTTTCCATGACGAAATACTTAATGAACAATCTAATACCAAAACTGACACTGTATTTTAATTTAATATATTGTGTTTACTCTCGTATACATTTCACTTCAGAAGTGAAATGTGTCCCTCTAGCATCTCCAATATAAGTGAGTAAAGACAACATATTAAATTGAAAAACAGTGTCAGTTTTGATATTAAATTAGTTTGTGTATTATTATGCAACAGGCCCCTGGGCCTGGGTATACTCTGTTACGAAGCATGACGCTGTTTTAGATCATCGTTCCAAAAACGTATCGCTACCTATGGCATTGACCTCTGGCAAATAGATAGGCTATTTATTTTAACGTAGGTAGTCGTCTTTTCAACTCTTCTTCTTTTCTATGGGGAAAACTTGAGAACTCTCCTTTAAAACTCACTTCAATAAACAGGGAGCATATAATTACTATTCTTTTCTATATTCATCAGAAGTCTTTTCAAAACTGATCTGTTACTTAGGCTCGGTGCACACTTGCGTGTTTTCTTGTTTTTTCTGTTCAATACACACTAGAGCATGTTTTCAGCGGTTTCAACCTGCCAGACCGCCCGGAGTGTTGTGAAAGCTGCGTGCACGCGGCGGTTGGGCAGAAAGCTGCGTGCTCAATTTGCAAGTCGCGTGCACGCCGCTTGCAAGTCACTTGCTCCGCTCAAGTGTGTACTTCTTCACTAGAACTCATCTACCGCTGAACCGCCGGCGTTCGCAAGCTGCGTGCACGCAGCTTGAAAAAACGCAAGTGTGCATCGAGCCTTAGTTATTCCAATTAACGAAATGATACATTAATATGCTTTTACAATTGGACTCATTAACACAACTGACAAATATTGGAATATTAATTTTTTTCACGTGTCACAAATTATTGTCATGTTGCTTCAACATTTCTTTTTATCTTTTTTATTGTATTTACATCATTCACGTAATCTATTCGCTTGAACGAATGTTATTTGTTGGGAATTCATGATTGGAACATGATTCAAATAAATGTCTATCGTCCCTCTCGTTGAAAAGTGCTTGCAAATCTCTATATAGTTTTAACAATGAAAAGCTTTGTGAATTGGAGTTTTTGCAAAATCAACTTTTTGATTTGCATTGTCTGTTGTGTGAGCTTACTAATGAAAAAGAAACGTCCTGCGTTTTAATTGGAGATTGAATTTAAGAACACAAAGCTTTTCAATCTCTCCTTGTTTATGAAATGGGTGTCAGCAGTGGAGTAAGTATGGAGAAGGTTGATCAGGGATTCCCCCCCCCCCCTCATAGAGACCCAGAGACAAAAGAAATTTTGTAATTTTAGCAGTCCAACAGTCTGGAATTGCTAAAAATTTTGTTCTGGAGGGACTATTTTTTAAATAAGTGAGTAAACTAAACCCTCTTTTAAAAGAAATATTCAAGTACAGTGCTGTACTATATAGTATCAGGTGCGGTGGGGTATCAAAAATAGCAGAGCGAAAGTTTCAAGTGGGCATGCTTCAAATTGTTTTTGCTGATACAATGAGGGTCTGGATCTCCAATTGACAATAATGCAAGACTACAAAAATTTATTTCAACACATAACGAGGGTTGAAATATTAAATTGGATGAATTCATGTCTAGAATCACTGTAATACTGTTTTAGATATGTTTTTCAAAAATTTTCCGGGGGCTATCTTGAACCCCCTTTACTACATTTTTAGTACTGCAAATCATTGTCTTATTGACTATACTGTTTCTTTCCTTATTGTTTAATGACTTCTCATTCACCATTTTTGTTTACTCTGAAGTGCCTAGAGCCTTTTTCATGACACAAGAAGCTCACAATTATACTTACATCATAATAAATTATATTGTTACGGGTTCTAATAGCTAAAATAAGGCTAGCAACACTAAAGTTCACACTTGCACTTTATTTATACAAAATTAGTCTATTTACACAAATTAATTGTAAGTTCAATAAAGAAAAACAAATCAACAAATGACAAGCTAATACTTATTTGCAGTAATTATTTAAAAGAATTAATAAATAAGTAATTACAGGCTGATCAATAATAAAAGAAACAAGAGTCCAATAAACTGTACAATAATGTAGAAAGAAATGATAAAAAGAGCCACTAATCACTTACAAAACACAGTCCAATTCGTTATTTGACAGTCCCAAATAATATCACTTAACACAACGTATTTAAACTATTAGTAAGCTGTATAAACATTAAACACTTGTCTCTGCACTTGACACTGTCTAAAGAAAGACTGAATAAAGCACTGTTTACTCCACTGGCACTGGATTGTCTCTTCTACGAGATCTGTAATACAATCTGTCACATGGGTTTGTAAAACGAAACTGTCATGCAAGCTTTTGTAAAACCAACTAATTGGTTCATGTGGACTCCTTTATATAGCTGTTGTAGTTGTATAATTCCAAGAATTGGAGCTCACCAGACACTTCGAGAATCCTCAAGAAGGCTTGGACTAGACCTCAATTGTTCTAGAAGTCTGAAGAAATCATGAAAAGTCTCGAGAAATCAATTGAGTGAGAGAGTTGCAGACTTGAATAATAAGAGTGACAAAGACATGTGAAAAGCAAGAGAACGCAGACTGGATGTCGAAGTCACGTCCAACCATGAAAACAATAGAATTACATAAATAGAACAAGTGCGTGACTAACTGCTTGTTTGCTCTCTTAACAATATTACTTTTCATGTTATGAAGATTTCGAAAATTGATTTTGATAATGGGGTTTTTAGTTTCCATGTGAAAAAATGTCAGGTTTTAAAAGTGTATTAATTTTTTTGTTCTTATGAATTTGTACGTACTTTTTTATTTTTGCTTGAGCGCTGACACGTTCCAAAGTGTCCCTGAATCAGTGCACCAAATTTTTGTACAAAATATTATAATATTTTTCATAATATTCTCAACCTCGAAATTAGGAGGCTGGAAGGATTGCGTCACGTTTTCAATTCGCTAGGGGATGTTTTCGTACAGAAATTTCTTGTTTACGACTTTACGTACCTAGTCTGACATCCGCTTTCTGTTCATCTCTGCCTTGTTCACTCCCGTCTCGCTCCTAGAACAATGATAGCGGACTTTCATTATTTTCCAAAGACAAAACAGATCCAAAATACTTTATATGTAAGAAGCGTATATTTCTTTCTATAGGTAGAGTCAACCCATTCTTGACAGTGCGCAGAAACACATTTTGTGTTGTCTAAGCAGCGTTACAAGCGGCTGTACTAAGAACTAGTCATTCTAATTTGAAAAATGACACTGTATTTCACTTTTAAAATTAATATAATATAATAAAAGTTAATATAAATACAGTTTTATTTTTCTTCATTGATTCTTTTCATCTGCTGGAAGCCCGTGCACTGCGATCCCATATCCTTCCGTTTTTTATGGATGATTGTAAAGCTTGTTTATTTCTTAGAGTTACTTCTTTCTATAAATTATTTTAAAGTACTTTTATTTATTTTTTATTTTATTTATTTTAAAAATAATCTGTGCTGTCCATGGAACTCTCCCCCACACGCAGACGATTGGTCTTTGTGGAGGAATTCCTTGTATGGTATTTTGTGTAAAATTATGTTATTTATCGTGTTTTTTTTTTTAATAAAAATTATTTGAATTTTAACTTTTAAATAATGTTTTACTCACATATATTGGAGATGCTTGAGGAATGAGTAAAACATTATTTAAAAGTGAAATACAGTGTCAGTTTTAATATTAGATTGTTCATTAAGAATTTCGTCATGGAAAACATCACAACTAGTCATTCTCCATGACAAAGTATGTGAGAGTATTTTTCAGCACAGAGTCAGCACAGTCATTAGCAGAGTGCCGAAAAGCGTGAGGCAAATTCATACAAATGATTTGACACATACAAATCTTGCTGATATTTTATGTAATAAAAATTTAATAATCTAGCTGATTATCACCATCAATTTTTCAAGATCATTGCTGTTAGCATATAATAACAGAAGTGATTTTAAGAATAACAAGAAATTTCATGTCTTCCTTGTGCTCTCCAATCCTCGAACCTCCTCATAGAGTGTTTCGGAATCTCGCCCACAGTAATCTGCGAATCATATCAGTAATGACTGGAATCATAGCTGATCTTGTTAAGTAATGCCTCACTGAAAATACGTAAATTCATCACCACCACGAGTAAAGACCGTAATAAATTTATCATGTCACCTTTACATTATTTTGCATGTGGTGTGCCAACACGATCGGTAATGAGGTTTCCTAGCCACATTATCCCCTTGGTATCGTATCAAATTTGTGATGTATAAAATTCATATTTCGGAAATTATGTTTTTAAATGAGTAAATATTTTTTTAAGCTTGCCCCAGTCATTGTCATTATTTTATTTGAACATTACACAATGCAATAGTATCCCTCTAGCTGTAAGCTATTTGAGGGATATTTTATTAAGACATGATATTACAATCAAATTCAACAATGAATAACAATATATTCCTTTTCGTAATCTATATAACTGTATATAGCCCATTAATCCTTTTGTTAAGGAGAATAGAAGCTTTTAGAAACTACCCAACATTTTGTTTGTGCTTATTTTGTTTTGTACATTACATTTTTGAGACTCCAGTTAAGACATGTCAGAACAACAATTATTATACAATCTCATACACTAGTTACCGTAATTTATTACTATATCAATTAGTTGAGGCGAGGCTTAATTTTTATGCGAAAGGAACTCTTGTACACTATAAAAAGCTTGATCAACTAAATATTTTTTCAATTTTAAATATTTCTATATTTTCAAGACTTAAAAACTGCGGTAGCTTGTTGTAGAGTTTCCTACCAATATAACCAGGATTTTGTTTGAATAAGCTACTATTTTGACCAACCGATTGATAATCTCCTCGGCTTCATATGTACGTCAATATTTTGGTTAATATCACTCTCTTCTACATATAAAGTAGCTTCATACACATTTAAGCAGGGTACAGCTAGGAGACAAAGTCTCTTGAACAACGGCCTGCATGACTCTAATCTATTTACTCTGTCCATATATACCTGACAGCTTTCTCTTGAATCTTAAACACCCTATGACCCTATCAAGGTTTTGTTTTGATGAATTACCCCTTACTAAGATAGCATACCTAATATGTGACTCTAAGAGTCCATGGTAAAAGTAACTCTTTGTCATTTAATCTAGCAAACTGTCGCAAGACAAATACCCCAGATGAAATTTTACAACATATTTTCTCAATGGATGGAGCCATAAATGTATGTAGCTTATGCGCTTAATGAATATGGTGCTTTGCAAATGCTTTTGAAACTCTGCAACATGTTATTGTAGGTCGGGGTAAAAGTTGTCTAATAGCAAAAGCCATGATATTAATGTTATAGTTGGACTTACAGTTTCAAGTGGTTCCGAATCACCAGGAAATAATTAATAAAGCAGATAATATTGATACAACATAGTTGTAATTGTTTATCTAGTGTTTACTATTTTGTTTTCTTCTACTGCCCACAACTTTTATTGCTTCCAGCTTCCAGCCTTAATGGAAGGATTTAATGATAGTATTTCACCTCATAACATTATGTTGCAAAAGCAATCTCCAAACTCTGAGAATGATGTGTTGAGTGAAGAAACCCCTGTTTTTACAAATGAAAAACTCGATTCCAATTCAATGCATCTGCAATGATGCAGGTCAACTTGAATGACCCCGATTCACATTGTGGAATTGTTTTGGCATGTTGTGGGGCTGTTTTTTTGAGGGGTGAGGGATGAATGCAGTGGATGAGCAAGATGAACAACGATCTGTACAGAGTGATTAGTATAGCGTTGGTCCGTTCTTTTAATGTTTAGTGAGGACAAGGACAGTGATACAGCAGTGAGCCAGTGAGCAGCCTCTGAGAAGAACATCGACCCAGTTTTGTCTTTCTTTCTTGCTGGTCTGCTAAGCTCTGCAAAGCACAAAGCGGGGGATCTAAATATAATAATGTGCCGAGTCTTTGTAGGTGCTTGCTAGCCTGTCGTATTGGTGTGTATGGGTGTATGTGTGTGTGAGCTATCATTCCCGCTGACCCACTTCTGTTGATACTGCTGACAACAAGGTCAAAATACTACCTCTTTACTGTTTATCCTTTTCTACACGCCATTTTAATATTAGGCTACTACAGTCATTGGAATTGGTATAACATGGTTCAAACAGCAAAGTGAAACTACCTGTGAGGGTATTCCCACCAATACATGCCATACGCAAAAAAATGGGATTAATAAACCTCTGGATACTGTATACCTCCAAGAGGAAGACCAATATAGCTTCCCAATTAATAAAAAACTTGAATATTTTTCTGATAGGGCCTCAAACCTTTTTAATCCATACAGTGATATTTTTAAATCGAGTCATAGAATATTATATATCATTATCATTATGGCAATTCTATATCAGTTGAGATTGGAATTAAACCGTCCAATATGTCTGTTTTCTAAACATTTATTAAATTTTGAATGAAAATATGATTATTTCTATAAGAAATGGACTAAAAATCTAATATTCAAAATTTGTGAAGTTAGCAGTTTTGGACTTGAATATGTTGCACCTTAACATTCGTTGTAAATTTGTCAAAATAAATAAATAAATATTCTTCTACTCACTGTTTCTGTCTGCAAATTTACTTCATTTGATTTATCAGTTCATTAGTTGAAAATGCAAAAATTCATCAGTCAGGAAGACAAAAATTTGCAAACGATTTTCGATTAATAATAATATTGAAAATATTTCCTTAGTAAGATCTCAACTATTTTTAGTACGGTAATAATTAGTTCTCTTTGAATACGGGCAATGAATACAGATACTATACAGATAGTATCTGTATTCATTGATACGGGTCAGGTCTTACGGTTAGGGCTCTCTAGGTCTCTAGGAAATAGTTCTTGAACGTTTTTACTAGAATATACAACCTGTTTATCTTCATCATTACTTCTACCCATTGTGTGACTTGAGCCTGAAAAAAGGATCAATAAATTAAGAGAAAAAACTCTTTAGAAAGAGAGAGAGAGAGAGAAATACATATTCCATCAAGCTTAAAATTGAACAAGAAATTTGATTCCAATCCAATTTTTGAATTTAAGCGGGTTTGTCATGAAACAAATCGAATTACAACTGTTAACTGGGAAAAAATTCAAGACTAATATTTGATCCACAAAATCTAACTCTTGTTTTGGGTTAATTATTTGGCTGAAATGATAATATCACCGCTATAGGAATTTGCAAATCAGGGACAGCAGCGTTCTATCGATGCGGTAATAATATTACAAAAGGGTCCCGCCTTTTGAGGAGTGGAAATTCTTGACCCTGAATTCATTGAAGGGCATGACAGCCCGTATTACTCGCTTAGCATTGACAGCGACAGTGCTCTTGAAACTCTGCAACATGTTTATTGTAGGTCGGGGTAAAAGTTGTCAAATTAATAGCAAAAGCCTGTTTCACTTCGATCGGCTGACGGTCTCCGAGTGACTTTGCTCGATTCGTAACTTCCGAACATTTTAATTATAATCGGTGGTGGGTTGATTCGTCAGAATTCGTTAGAAGAGTCCTGATTCAGCGTCATTTCCATTTGCACATCGATTTGAGTCGATGCCCGTTGCCCCGCATTCCGCAAACAGCTACAGCAGAACGCCGCACACCTACGCTCCGCATCAATTTTGCACATGACACCGTTTCTAAAATTAAACTGCCCTCGAGGGTGTTCGGAACGCTGTTTACTCTTCACTTAAGCCCACAATACGTGTCTGCAGACGTCTTAATGCTTCGTTAGCAGCTGGACAATGTAGAACAATTCAATGTCGATGCGTCTCACGTCTATTATTCAAAAATAGATTTCAATGCCGATGAGTTTGAAAAATAACATTTCAAAGAAAAATGAATCTGTAAAGTTGAGCATTTTCTGTAACTCCGATTAAATGTTCACGTTCTGGGAGCGATTCGTGAAATAATAACTACTTTCAGATGACTTGAGATTATGAGATCATTCTTTGTAACACAAACTAAATTAAATTTAGTTGTCTCAACTGAAAATCCGTACATGTGATTTAAAGATTTTATTTACTGATTATCACATTTTTTTAGTCTGCAGCTGTACGTTTCAGTTGGGGCAACTAAATAAAATAGCGGTAAAAACTAAGTAGAAATCTATTTAAAATCCAAATATCGAACTGACTCGCTGACTGACTCATTCATCACCACTTGGCTAAAAAACTTGAAATTTGGTACACATGTTCAGTCGAGTTCAAAGACGCGTGCTGAGAACGGGGTTTGAAAGTTTTCCAAAAATACGCCCAAAATTGACGTTTTTTCTAGCGTTCTCAAGAATTGTGTGGCCGAAAACGTTAAAATTTTGTATATAATTATGTTCAGTTTTGGGTCTAGACACGTAGGCTACTAAGAATAATGTTTTTTAATTTTTCACAACATATGCCGAGCGTTTTTCAGCATTCTTATTTACTTATGGCCAAAATTATGAAATTTTAGTGAAAAATTCCAATTTTGCTTGCCTGCTGGTTTTGGAGAATATTCACTCCCCGGGGGGACAAGAGGACGCAGCCCCCTGGCTAGACAGTTTAGGCGAGCGAAGCGAGCCTGCTGACTAGTAAGTAAATAATACTGAGAAGTACCAAGTAAATAGCACAATGATTCTACTTTTTTTAATCGTAAATAATAAGTCTTAACGCCGATAATGAAACCTAGGCTAAACAAGTGATCTGTTTTACTGATAATTCCGATGTTTCAATGTGATAAAAAGATTGTTATTACACTTGCACATTGACACAATTTGAAATTAACGCGTCAAAAAATAAATGAACCATGTTTTTTTCATAACTCTCTCATCGATCATATCCATCTAAATAACAAACTCCAATTTAGATTTAATTAACTTAATAAAGGTGAAAATAGATTGAGAATCGATTGAATCTGGTTTTAGAGTTTTGGTAGCTCTATATTTATTGAAAAAAAAAAACAGTAGTGGGAAATATATATGAACATATTTAGATGTATTTTTATTGTTTCTATTTCAAATAGGACCATTGAACGCTAGTGGCATTTCAAGTAAATTCGCCGACGTACGCTCACCCTCGCTCACCTGTGTCTTAAAACGTTCAATTCTCATCAAAATGGTTTGTGGAAATGGAACCTCATTTTAAAAAGAACTCACAAGTTAAACCCTTCGAGCTGATCCTAGAATTTGTTTATTCCAATCAGAATAAACAATGCTATTATTAGAATGAAATCCACTCCTGTGAGGGTCTCCCTTAAACCCAGTGGCGGATCCAGAAAAGAAATTTGGGGGTAGCTGGTAGCTACTGATGATAGTGTTGGGGGGGGGGGGGGGTAGAGGTATACTGTGATCAAGTATTGAATACAAGTATTGTGAAAGTTTTTGAATTTTTCATAATCAAGTATTTTCATAACTATTGAGCTATGACTATAACCATTCATATTATTGGGAAATAAAAAATTAGCTTTCAGATAACCGTATCAGCGATAAAATTAATTTTAATTTAAAGTTTATTGGAAAATTTGGATTGAATTATGGCTGAATCGGATGTGTTCAGCAGTTTGTCAAGGAATATAGTGTTATTCCGGTCATAATGATCCATTTTTGAGAATGAAAATCAATGTGAGTGCTTTAATTAGTTACACATTTTTCAATTAACTAATGTTTCATAGAGTTGACTAGTTTTAATAGATAAACTCTGTGTGAATTCTACACTGTAAAGAGAAAAAGAGATGTTTCTAAAGTTTTTATCTGGCGAATAGTTTTCCTCTTATAGTGGGATCTGGAGCTACTCCCCCATAATTTTTTTGTATTTAATTATCTCTTGGAGAAATCATTTAAAACGGCATTTGATCCATATTATATATATATATCAGTGGCGTAACGTTTTCCAATTGGGCCCCCCCGCAACCGATTTTCCGGGCCCCTCAAAATCATATAAATATCCCCCTCACCCTTGACACCCCTCCCTGAAAAACTTGCATAATTTATTATTTTGTGGGCAGTTATAATTATGTAAGAACTATCTAAACACCTTTTTATAAATTAAATTTTAAAATTCAATCATGTTTCAAGGGGGCTAGTCTAATGATTTGGGCTGTAGCGTGCGGGCTTCTGAAAGATGGAAATAGTTGAGAGTTGATTATATTATAAATAATTAATCTTGAAACCTAGAAACCTTGAAATTGATGTCTTCCATAGGATCCACATTTACATCCTCCTTGTTAGCACCTTCGCTCCTTTTCCCAGAAAATGTGTTCTCTCAGAATTCGCCTCATTTGCAGACACGGACACAGGTTCAATTTTTAATAGAAAGACATTTTATCTAAATTACCGCGAAATTAATAAGTCAGAAAAAGAGAAAAAAATTAAGAAATTTATTCTTAAGAGACAGAAGATAGAAAACGTAAACTACTTATACAGTACTTGATCCTATTATAAGAAAAAAATTCTACTGTGTTAGGAAAACTGAAACAATTGAACCAAAACTATTATTTATATAATTATACAATAATCACGTAATTTATCCGATACATCAAGGGTATAATATTCCTTCTGAGCATATTGTTTAAAAATGTACTAGTCGATAAAAAATAGAAATAACTAAAACATGACTGTACAACATCACAATACCATAAACGCAGCATGTTGAAAAATAGAATAGAAATGAAAAAAAATGGCACTCCAAATAATAAAATTCACGATCACGAACTCAATAATTAGTACGGTTTAATCTAGGCCAATTTACCGGACACGTGTATCCAACAGGACGATTCAAAAGAGACTGAATTCAAAATACTGTATGAAGAAAAATATTGATTTTGATTTCTACACAAACCCCCACTTTCCATTACTTCGTATATGCTAATGTACATTGAGGAATTCGATTGGAAAATAATATTAATTTCCTCTAATATTTGCACTGTGGAGACATAGCCGTCGTGATTTATAATAGTCTAGATAAGTTTGTTTGAAGAGTGTTTTGTCCTCGGTATGTCTCCATTCCTGAAGTCACAACATCCTGCTTCTGAATTCCTTCACTATCTGCGAATTATCTGCTGTATCTGAGAATTAATTGATAAAATAAATAAACATTGGCCTGGCAATATTTAGCCAATTCATTCTTTCTTTCTTCCTTCAGTGTTTCAGTTTTCTTTCTTTTGTAAAAATATATATATTTCAGTCTGGGCACGGGCCATTTCTTGAAAAAATATATTTTCATTCCGGGCCCCCTTATAGCCCGGGCCCCCCCGCGCCGCGTGGTCTGCGGGGGTGTACGTTACGCCACTGATATATATATATATATATATATATATATATATGCAAGCATTGTATCTGGAATTTTTCCACGCTATAACCTACATCAGTAGCTGGTGATCACTGGTTTGTCGACCACTGTGATAGAATGCTAAACATTGGTTGATTTATGTCAATGTTTTAGTTCATCATTATTTTTCATTAAAAGAAAGTTGAAACTGTCGTGACTCAATTACTGTAATTTTATGTAGCACTAATTTTTCCATTCAGCAAGTACTGTGCCCGACACAAAAATCTAATCACTTTGTATTGATTGGTTGCAGGCAATGTGAATGTAACTAAGACTAAGACAATATACAGTAGACTATTAAAACGTCAACGGATATCATACAATTGAAGACTTAATAGTGGAAAAAGGTAATTCTTACTAATGAATATTCTACGAGCTTCAAAGTTATTATATTGGTAAAAAATTTACAATCTTACAAAAAACTTTTTGAGGTTTTGGGTGGCTTCAGCCCGAAAGCCCCCCCCCCCCCCTAGATCCACCACTGCTTAAACCTCATTACCAAAGTAATAAATGATCAAAATTATTTTCATTCAAGTATCAAGTTTTTGTAGTGTCAAGTAGCTTTAAACGTTTATGTTACAGTTATTGAACACTTTATATATATTTTTGGAGCCTCTGCTGAGCTGATTCGGCTCAATGAATCATAATGAACATTCAAGGTTCCAGAGTCGTTCAGACGAGACAGATAGGATTCTGTTACGTAAGATTGAATGATCGAGCTCGTTACACGCAGCTTACGTCCCAGACCCCGCTATGCTGCTATTTGACTTCTGGAATTTCATTCCAGTTCATTTCGGATTAGGTCAGTCTTGTGAAACATCTAATTTAACCTCCTACCAAACTCCTAGCCTACGTTGTTAGATTCTTCCCATTATTTTGTCAAATTAATAGGGGTACGAGTATTTAGAAAATATCTTATGGCTTAAGTTTAAATTCAAAAACATTCTGACAACTAGGAAGACAGCGCGACAGCAGAAAGATCCCGTTGTAAATGTGAGTGAATAATTATCATCATGTTCTTGTAAAAATGTCTGAAATGTCATGATTTATTCTAAAAAGTGAAATACAAATAGAGTTGAATATGTTTAGACAGTGGCGGTCCCAGGATTTCATTTCAGGGGGGATTTCATTTCTGTGTTTCCCCCCTCGTCCCCCCCCTCCGGAAAAAAATGTGGAATTTAAAGCCTATAAACGTATTTTTATATGTATTTTAGCTTTAAAATATGCTAAAGCTAATAGTGTTTATGTTAGCTAATAAAATAGTTTTTAATTTAAAGTTTATTCTACCTGGGTGAAACAGGACACAACCATAGTATGTGTTTTTCCTTTGATTTCCTTCAGCTACACAAAGAAAATTGATTAAAAGTCAATGTGATTATTTAATGAGCTAATGAGCATGATGACAAAGTTCAGTTAAATAAACGTATAATGAAATCAAAAATAAATCAAGTTCACTGCGAATTTTTTCTTTATGGTTAGGCCCTATTTTTAACATGAAAGTTACGAAGGAATAGCCAAAAAATACTCAGATTGTTACACAACAATGCAATGGATGTAAGGATGTACACATCCTTCTTGTTTATTCTTCTAGCTAACAAGTAACAATGACACAGATTAAATTTATTTCTCGCGAAAACCATACATACATAATTATGAATAAATTCTTTTTTAGGGGGGGATCCATCTTGATATTTCGGGGGGGGGGGGAAACGACTGTGTTTAGAGTATGGAATAATGAAAATATGAATATAAATTAATATAATTTTGATAAAGACTTTAAGGTTGATAGAAGAGATTGTTGCAGCGGATTACAAACAAACTCATCGTTGAAAGTATTTAGTAGTGAGTTTCCGGAAAAGAAATTACAATCGTACCTGGGGAGAAAAACTCCACATCAAATCAATGAAATCTCACTTCTCAGTATTTTTAGACTCGTAATTGGTATTCTAAATATTCCGAATTACACGAAACCCATTTCCTTTAATCAAATTTCCTGGAACTCTCAAGCAATTATTCTAGTATGAGTGGGTTATATATAATAGTTCTTGAAACACAAATTATCACCATGTTCAACTGTTAAAAGGCTTCACGTCCTGCATCTTTATTTTCATATTTCGGTTGATATTAGCATGGAAAATTTGAAGAAATTTAACATTTCATAATAAAATGCTCAATACTGAAAAATCTAATCTTATTTCTATGTTTTGTTATCCAACTTCTAGGTTTACCCCTTACTGGTGCTCCTGTACATAAAATCTCAAAATGATTTCTGACTCCTGAAATCCTGATGAAAGTTGCAGGTGCATTAAATTTGCTAGTGCGAAATTTGTACCCACACCATACTCTCGCGGCTGTCAATTTCTCCTCCTGACCGAATTGTTATCACCCTCCCCCTCCTCAACTGACAAGACAAGTCCGTTATAACAATAACGCAACCTGGGAATTCTAGCCCCTCCCTTGTGTGCAACGTGCAACTGATTTCCAATAATCGATAGACTACTCACAGCTATTCTCAGCGTATTGAAGTGTTTTCATCAACTGTCCTAACTTATCTATTCTTACTTCCAATCATTTTATATCCATACCTCAAACTATCAAAACAATGTTGCAATGATGTTTGACTGATTTTGAAGCTGTCAAATGAAACATAAATTTGTAGTCCCTGCCCCTGTAATTAATTTAATGTATTATTGAAAGGTAGAGGTATTCTCAAGAATAATTGAAATTTGACAATATTATTCAACTTCATTCATTCAACCGACTGAACTATTTTTTGTATTTCTTTTCAATCTAGTCTATTATTATGAGCTGGATCATTTCTATTCTTAGAATTTAGGGAAAGATGCAAGGGATCTTCAAATGTGAGAGTATTATTCAAGAATATGAATTATGACGGAAGAGCATTTAATGACCTCTTTAATCTGATCGCTATATAACAAGATAGCAACACCTCATTTTCCTTACCTTACCGGCAGAAGGCCAGTTCAACTCCCGAGTTTGGTCGCCCTGATTATGCGCAGCTTGCTTATATGACGATGAGCGTTTGACCTTTCAGGAAGACGAAGTTTTTAATGGAAAAGTGGAAATGTCTATAAGGCTGTTATAGATTTTCATAAATTATGTCAGCTTGTCAAATGTAGCTTATTGACAATGTTTATTCTCGTATCAATAGGAAGCTGTGTAATTGATTTTTTAAATCATCTCTGAGTAGCATATTAACATTTTACGGTTAGAACTGATGAATTGATTAAATGGGATTGAATATGATTGAAATGAAGCGAGCGAGTGGTAGACAACGCAGACCAGATAATAACTTGGTATAATTTGATTAGTGTGCTTTTACAGGACGTTCTCAATCGTAGCGCGTGACGAGTTGTGGTAAAACTTGAGCCTTCTCGAATGCGTGACTTAAAATTTATAGCACAGGACTTATCAAGTTCAAGGACACTCCAAGGGCAATCGGCGGCCTCTTGTAAGGCAATACGAAAAGGGAAACCTGACTCTTCCGATTGTTTATCAGCTTCTAATAGGACAACTTCCGACTGAATTTGAAGCATAGTAAATTTTGTTGTTTTATCGTAGCCTAATGGCAATGGCCACATGAGAATAATAAGTCTTTAATAGATTATGTCGATGAAATGCTTAGATAAAACTTTATTTGTTGTATTTGTGGAGTTTTGTGAAACAAACTATTCCGAAGACGAATGAACTTGGTTTTAGGATTAAGTACGCATTTCTTTCTTCTGTTCAGAGAATAAGATGCGATTGTTGAGTAAATTATCAAATCAATCGAGTTCCATCAAGGTACGGTATTGTGTTTCTAGAAAGAAATTGTTTTCAAATCAGGAAACTAGGAACTGTTTCCAAGTTTCAATTTGAAACATTTTTATTTAATTTATTTATTTTACACATCGTGGATGCCGGCCGGAGTTCATAGCTAACATACCACACGTCACAAATTTTCAAATAGGGACTGTATTTCAGGCTAGAAAACATGAAATTATTAGGGGAAAGTCATAAATTATAATGTTTTCATTTCTTTATGGCAGCTGCTGTCAAGATTGGTGTACTGCTTGCTAGCCAAGATTGATAGCATACAAATATCCTTGTACCTTGCATCTTGCTTGCTAGCAATGTTATGAGATAGTTTTAACTTGCTAGAGTCAAGTATTGTAAAAGGTTTAGTACAAAACCTTGTAAAGGTTTAATAGTCAAAAACGTTTTGACTACAAGAAGATTAAGCTACTACAGTGACTCAGTAACTTAGTGAAATATTGTCTTTCACTGTAGTGTTAACCAATCTGATTATTTTTAACCAATCTGATGTTTTTATTGTTTATTACCTTTTTATTGATGTTTTTATTACCTTCTTATTGTTCTGATACAGATTCATATCGTCTGAAATTGAGCAATTGAACGTTTCAAATAAGTCACTTGAAAGTTACGTTCAACATTCCAAAGAATGTACAGAATATCTCGAAGTTATCAATGAAAGTTTCCCATAACTTAACTCTGTGAAGCAACAAAGTTTTCCTTGAAAGGTGGAGAAAAGTTATCGCACCAGACTCAAGTCCTTAAGGGAGTTCCAAAGTTATCACCAATTCATGAAAAAATTTCAGTTTACTTACAGTTTGGATTCAAAGTTTGAAAACTTCGATCCTTGCAAATAGCTTATCGTGACTGGAAAGTTCTGCGTAGATCGCATAGAAAGTGTAACTAGATGAGAACCATAATGCCGAATTTCTCACTCTCATTAATCTATCAATATGATGGAGCACGTTCCAAAATTCTTCTCTCATTTTATAATAACGGAATGGAGAAATGGTGAACCAATAAGGAATAAACGAAAAACGTTGCATACTGTTTTATCTTGTATTTATTTCCCCCCAAATTTTTTCATCTCATGGTCGTTACCACCACTGCAGCCTACAATCAACAAATCTATACACAATAGAGATAAATAGAGTTCATAAAGTTACACATTGCTTAGGATTCATTATAAATGCTACAAGCTTTTTTTGAAAATTCACAACAAATTTTCACATTTCCAAGTAAGATTGTATTTATTTGCACTCGACAATTGAATTATATATAATTTATTTGTTTTAAGTGAATAACATTTTTTATACTGATTGTTCCATTAAGAAGATGCTTCCTCTCCTGCCTTACTGTCCTACAAAAGAGAGAAAGAGCTGACCTGAACTGGAACGTTTCTTTATAGAACAATAAAATAAAGATTTTGTTTTCATGCTAAGGTGGCATTGGAGTGAATTGTAGACAATCATTCTGTAAAAAAGGTCTAAAACCCTTAGAATGGATCGGTTTACATTCACCTGTGGATTTCCATTTCTTATTTGAAATCTATTAAA
Organism: Conomelus anceps; assembly: GCA_948455865.1. Taxonomy (NCBI): domain Eukaryota; kingdom Metazoa; phylum Arthropoda; class Insecta; order Hemiptera; family Delphacidae; genus Conomelus; species Conomelus anceps. The sequence goes on from OX418217.1 coordinate 33,904,205, forward strand.
TTAATTTTCTTTAATCTAGTTACTAGTACTAGGACTAACGATCAGTTTTTTTCTAGCTTAAATTATTAAATTTGAAGTTGAATTTGAAGTTACTACCAGAAGAACCTCAATAGATTCTACTTATTAAAATTCAATTTCATATATCACATTTCAACTGATAAATTCAATGAACACTTCTACTGAACATTGTCACACCAGGTCTGTTGGCTTCTTTCTTCTCAGTTTCGTCACTGATGTTGAATTATCCAGGAGCTGGATTGCTTCAATATTTTGGTGGTGATGCAGAGCCTCTTCATAGAGCTTCGCTGAACTTCCAATCACTAGTCTCCACTTCCAGGTCTCTATGTAGATCAGAGTCTCTGATGTAACGTGGAGCATTAACAATTAAATTGGTGATCTACAATTGCTTTATCAATGAACCATATCATGATTTATTGATCGCGTCTGATTCTTTGTGTAAGGTAACCAGCAAAATCAATGCAATGTAAATTCCAAGCATGCTGCTTTGGAATTATATATTTATCGTTAGAAACTTCTAGTGGTGAACCGTGGACGGGAATGAAGTGATAATGTAGACTGTAGAGCATGGCTCATTTCAGAAGAAGTTTAATGCTAGTGCCGTAGCAGGTTTCTGTTTAATCAGAGATAAGCTACGAAACTCCTGGGCGCTCTTTGTAAGGGTGACCGATTGGATTGGCCAGCAAAAAAGACTCTGTTATCTGCTGTGAAATCACTTCCCGGTGGTTCGGAACCCACCTAAAACTGTAGGTCCAACTCATCAATCATCATTATCATCCAACCAATTCATTACCCACGCATAGGTCTCAGACCCATGTGGGCTTCATCCTCAGAAAAAAATAAAATAATAAACATGCTACTCGAATGAGAGCTGATTCAGGTGTCCGTCACCTCTCAGCGCCACTCTCAGTGCCTACTAGGCTTTAATGAGGACACCTTTACGAATGCCAATTAGAAAGAAACGTGTAATAAACTAGGCACTGCAGAGTGGATGTAAGAAATAGAGTGAGAGAGGTTGTGCGAAAGAGAATGACAGAATGTCTTGAGTTGTGATTCGACTAATGACTTGAACTTTATAAATCTCCGTTATGTTTGTTCTTTCACCAACATGTCTTTGTCATTGCAGACTCTTTTGTATTAGAAACATTGTTTAAAACGCACTGTTGCTAAGATAATTTAGTCGGTTGTTGATTTACACTTGGCTTGATCTTACTAATGAAAACAATTTCGTATATTATTAATTATTACTCTTATTCTGTAAAATTCAATAAATTTGTAAATCACATAATCATATCAGCTCCAAAGATTTTTTCTATTTGATTCCTGCTACCTACTTGGATTTTTTCAAAACTGTATGCAATTTTTAAGTTCCTTCAACTTTAAGCTGAATTAGATCGATAGATCCAGGTGAACGGAGATCAACGAGCAGGTAGTTTTCATTCCCACCATGGACTATGTCTGCTGAAATCTTGAAGAATAACTCATTCAAATAAAAACACGAGCAAGCTAGCAAAAAAATAAAGGTTAGCTTTAAGCATTCTCTTCTTTAGATGATTTCTGGAGAGTGTTTATGAGTAAATATCTCCTATCTAAAGGATTATTATGCAGGCTTCATAGATCTTCGTGAACTGTATGAATTGATCAGGAAGAGGATAACGGCGTATCTGGGGCACATCATGCGGAACAAGAAATATAAATTCCTACATCTGATGATCGAGGGCAAGATTGAGGAAAGAAGAGGGATTGGAAGGAGAAAATTATCTTGGCTGCGGAACATCAGACAGTGGACAGGGCTACACGACGTACAGTCATTGATACACACCGCAAGGAATAGAGGTGAGATGGAAAATGTTATCGCTAACATCCAGTAATGGATATGCACTCAAAGAAGATAGATCATGGTCAACTTTCCTATTGTTACAGGTTCTATCACTAAAATAATGCTGGCAATACTTGAAATTGGGCTACGCCCGATTCCCTCCCAGGACCTCAGCCAGGTAAAAATCATAGCCTGATTCCCTCCCAGACGTGAACAGGTCTATAAAAATCATAGCCTGATTCCCTCCCGTTGGTGAAATGATCTTATCACGATTGCCTCCCGAAACATCACTGAAATTAAAGTACTTCAATATATTCCAGATTTTCGCTTCAGATATGTGTGTTAAAGTCTTGGCTGTTTATATATGATAGCAGCTATCCACAGCGTAGTATATGACGCAGCGTCAATAATGAAGTATTTACAATAAATTCTACATTTTTGCAGTCTATCAGCTGCATCTATCATAATTATGTATTTCATTTTTATACTAAAAACAATTAGCTTTTGTGCTAAACAGTAGCACACTAGCTTTACATATTCCATTCTTGTAATAATTCTAGATGTATACTTTTCAATTTCTTTCTGTATCAATTTCTCTTTTTCGGTAATCTTCTGTTGTCTTCATGTGTTTGAAGAGTTCATTAAAATGTTGGACGTGGAAGGGTGGGCGGATCCAATGTGAACAGATCAGTTGCTGGGAGGGAATCGGGCTACACCCTTGAAATTAACACTCGCACTTTTTTCCACACATCACTCTTACAACATGCACTAATCACAAGAAAAACAATTATGAAAAAAAAAACAGATGAATAACGTTCAGCTAATAATGAATTGTCGGTATCTCTGTGCAAAAATTAATTGCTAACTAAGTAACTATGAATAGGCCGATCGATAATTAAATGACTATGACTATCTAAGTAAAAATAAATCACTAAAAACAGTAAAACACTCAAGAAATGGAACACTTACAAAGCACAGTCTGATCACAAGCACTTGATATGAATAAACACAATGTCCATAATTAATTAAAATCTTCACTCAACTGGCACTGGATAATATACACTGTCTGTAAAAACTGTCACTGAATACGAATGTTGGGAGGATCAAACAACACCAGGGGCGGATCCAGCAGCAGATTTGGGGGGGTGGGGAAATACCTGAGTGGGGTATGGTTAGCAAGGGGGGGGTCCGGGGTGTTTGAAAATGAAGCATAAAATCGTGAATTCAAGGGTATTTTTAATTGAAATGAAACCAACTTTCCAAATTTAATGGTTCACCTAATCTGTCATGATATGATATTTTAAATACAAATTTTAATAACCTTCTAATGTGTATCGTTACATCACACAAAGCAGTGGCATAACTACGAGGGGGGGGGGGAGGGGATCTGGCCAGGAGGGTTAGAGTCTGGGTACAATAATTTTAATAGTAATTTGTAATTTGGAGTAGTAGACCTCTAACGATAAATTGAAGCAATATACATGTCTATTTTTTTCAGAACAGGGTTCGGGGAACTACCCGAGAAAATTTTTGAAAAATTACCTCTCTAAAACTATATGTCAAGTGATTCTAGGCATTTATTCTTCTAACTCAACACTTCAACCCACGTTATGTGTCAAAGTAAATTTTGTCTAGTTCTTGTGTTACTGTCAATGGAAGATCCGGACCTTACTTGAAACTTCCACTTTTTTATATTTGATCACTCACTGCTTCTGATTGGGGTAATGTACAGTACCGTAGGCTACTTGAAAATTTCTTTCAAAATAATTGAAGGGTACTCCTTGAAAACTTGTTTAAAATAAAACTCCTAAAAATCACATTTCTAGTGATTCCAGACATATTTGACTCTTGCCAAAAATTGTCTCACAATGGCCTGCTAAAATTCCAAATTCTTATTTGTCCCGGGGGGGGGGGGATATCCCCCTGATTATCCCCCCCCCATAGTTATGCTACTAGCCCCATCTGTTAATGAAAAATAAAATTAACAAGAAAAATTACATACATTATTCGCAATTGAAATCTATTCTGTAAACAGCCAAAATCCCCCAACAATTTTTTTTTTGAGGATCCAAGATCTAGGAGCGATTATCTGAGTGAAAAGTATTGCTAATAAAACAAGTCTGCTTTTTCTGCCATAGTAGTCCTCAGCCATGTATTGATATGCTGCAGAATCCAGAAAACCCTTTCAGAACTGGCATCATTTTCAGACCAAGTACTGAAGTACACAATTATTTGCAATAGAAAATTAATTGTTGGTTAGGCATTGCTGTCTCATTTTCCTCACTTGTCAATAACTTTGAAAAATCTCCTTCATTTTTTTCTACTTTTAATTTTATCCTTATTTTTTACCCTTTTTTCATTTTCATATCACTCCTACCAATTTCTATCTCTTTTCCACTTCTTCACTGTTTTCTGTCATTTCCATTCGTTCCTCTTTTCTTCTTTTTCTCCTTCTTCTTCTTCTTTCCTCTCTTCTCCTTCCTCTTCTCTTTCTCCTTATTTTTCTTTTCCTTCTTCTTTCCCGTTTGGGGGAGGGGGGAAATTTCCCCTCCCCCCCGTGGATCCGCCACTGAACAACACTGAACTCAGAAGAGGAGATCCCTTTTATTCTGTTTCCAGTCATACTAGCAATTTCCAAAAATTTCTCAATTTCTTGATCACACAGAAAATGTTCTGCTCTTATTTTTAAAGATCATTGGAGAGTTTGCAAAAAATTCAATGAAAATTCTTGATTCGTTCGAGAGATTAAACAATGAAAAACTAGTAGGCTATTGCAGGAATGCAAGAAATCCATTTGATAGCCTAATAATGCTAATTTTAGTGATAAAAAATTCAAGTTGTTTTGGATACTGAGCATGGGACTTTAAAAATTTGAATATCTGATATTTTTATGCATTTTTTGTATTTGTATTAGGAAAAAGTATGCGATTAATAATATTATTGCTTTGGCGAGGGCTATTGCTGGCCTGTCACTCGTGACAGTTGTTGACAGCTGTTGCCCGTCACAATAATTGCTCTGGCTACAATCGCGCGATTGAAGCACGTGTGAACTCGGCCTAATTGCTCTGGCTACTAATTGCTCTAGCTACATTCGTGCGATTGTAGCACGTGTGAACCCAGTCTAAAGCACGTGGAATCGATGAATGCATCAATGGAAGCGATGTTTACAAAATGAGTGGCGTAGACAAAAATTGTTTGTCTTGCATTCTTCACTATTCTAACAAAACAAGTCCTAGAAAGTTATTATTATTATAGAATGAGGTTTTTACCATTCTACAAATTTAATTATGTATAACTGTGTAGTGTACTAAAAATATAAGAGGCTATAGATAGACCTTGCCTACCTTTACACAATGCACATTGCTCAAAGAGCGATATTTTCTTAAAATAAGTTATTCAGTCATTTTATTTGCGACCAAGTGCATTTCAAGTATTATTGACTGAGTCTGATTATTTGTGTAAGCTGACCATCAAAACCAATACAATATGCATTAATAATATCTCAAGAGAAATAACGATATTTTAAAATCATTAAAATATGCATAATAGTTTTATTTTGAAGAAAAAAATGAGTCAAAATTTAGACGTTTTAGAAAGAATTCGCTGTTTATTACTCAGTAATTTTATAAGAATTGCCAAGAAAAGCTGATGAAAACTGTCTTATACCATTCTCTTATAACATCATATTTCGAATGTAGAGGAAGTCTATTAAAAATTTCAATGAGAAAATTGAATTTTATTCTGGAAGAGCACAAATCTAAACATTTAACGCATTTGAAAAACGTATGTGATGAATTTCGCTTTGTGATATTAACAAGTCCATTTCTACAGAATTCATCAGTGTTCAACAAGGCTGTCCAGAATGATATGATGTGCTGTCAAAAAAGTAATTTCCGATACTAAACTTACTTTTCTATCGTTTTTCTACTAAAAAAGACGTCACATTTCATGCAATCATGCAGTATATATCGGAGCCTGTTTCATTAAAAAAATGACAGCATGACATCATATGATAGTATAATTTTCCAGTTTGTTCACTGAAACTGAAACATCTGTTGAAATGAATATGAAGGCACCAGAGCACCAGTTGAACGACCTGCACAATCGATATCAGCCTCAGCATCTAGAACCAGGAGATGACTGACGTTGCAAATTAACGCAATCACTACTCTACTTAAACCGACCGATCTTCCATCTATCATCACTGATCACACATTAAACCAATGATATGACAGAGCACCATGTGAACCTAGTCGCCTTCTCATGAGTGATTAGACTCAAGGGTTCAATCATTAATATCTCATAGTGAGAATAACTAGGCTCTAGTTTTCAAATAGTGTAAAATTGATTAAAACAGTTTTAAAAGAAAAATATATTGAAGAGAAAGAATTCAAATAATTTATTAAAGAGGTAGTGTGAACTGTTCCTCATGCCAAATTTTTAGTATTTTTCTTCACGAGAAGGAAAACAATACAATTGATTACAATACAATTAAGTTGTATACAATAGGAATACAATAAATTGATTCAATAAAAACTGCAGAATAGTTCGTGTTAGTTTGTAATCTGAAAATAGAATACCGTTTTAGAACTTTGTCATTGTCACCGTTATAGAATAAAGATAGAAAAACTTACTTTCTACTTAGTTAACTTACTTTCTTACTTTATAGAATAAAGATAGAAAAACTTACTTTCTACTTAAGGTAGTAAACATTCTATAATGTTGAAAAATTCAGTTGTTCCAAAGTATAAATATTAATA